>LPNX010575326.1:0-14210 GCA_001517045.1 Pseudotsuga menziesii | reverse complement strand
ATGAAGGAAAACAAGAAGAACCCATGACGCATAACATGGTCCAGACATAGAAAAGTGGATAGAAAGACCACCACCACTTTCATGATAACATAGGAGGGTTGAACATAAAAGGGTTGAAAGAAAATCCAATTTCAACAATAGTATAGTATAATAACTGATACATCGAAACATTCTTCATAAAACGAATGTACATGCTGTAGTGTTACTGATGCTAATAATCTATGAAGTATCTATAATCAGCCCACAACAAGGTACATGCTTCTTAGATACCCCATGCCTGAGAACTTAAGCTTGGTTTCCCTGTAGTTTGAGAGTGAGAAGCTCGTTAAACACCAAGTGCAGCTCAGTATGAGCTCCTTAAGGTAAAATTTAGGATTTTATACCTTACTAGATTCAATAGGAAAAAGAAATATCACAACTTGAATGCATATGTTATGAGCCTAATGGGGTATATATTGGATCAAATGTATAATAGTATATATAATAGTATGTCAGCTGGGTAGTAGGCCTATGTGGGCAATGCGTTAGAATATGTATATATAGGGGTAAATAGAGTCACTTCTACCAGGCCGACTTACTATTACATAAACATAAGACCATATATATACCCCCACTAGGGTCATAACAGCTTACTCCTAACAATCAATGAATATGAAGAGTATGGCATAGTTAAATATTGAAGAAAATATTTGGAAGGTTTGTAACTGTAGGCCACTTTTTAAATTATTTATATACATATATAACCAATGTTTAAATGGCTGAACTGAGTTTTGCCTATAAAGGCCACAGCAAAGTCTGTGGGAATCCCTATATCATTTGAAATGGCTGCAAAGTCTTTGTGAAAACCAGCAAAGAGAGACATGGTTGCAAATTGCAATGATATCGATTGTAAGACAAATCCCAATGCTCACTCTGATAATGCGAATGCAAGACCTTCTGAGACATACATAATTATTTTAATAAGGTAAATAAGTTCATAACTAGATCTGTAGATTCATAATAATTTATGATTTAGGGTTTCTCTGTTTCTTCCTAGAATATTGATTACTAGTTTCCCTAGATTTAGAGAAACTTGATAATATTCAGAGCAGAAATTCCATTTTTTAGAAGTCACAACAATGGTACACTGCTCAACTCTGCTGCAGGATTCAAGATCGCCAGTGGTACTGGAGGATTGGAGGCCGTAGAAAAATATAGCGGCTGCTGATGCTATTCTCTCCAACTTCCCCAAGAGAAACAATATGAGCTTGAAAAAATTCAAAAATCGTAGACTGTGAATGGTATTGTTTAGATGTGGCTTTCTCTGGGAGTAATAATCCCGATTCATTGTACTAGTTGTTTCTGTGACAACAAAATGTAGTTGGGTTCTATACAAGCCTAAGCAACATAATGCTGCATTAGCTTTGGTGCTTTACACCTCTTTTTGTGGGGGCTTGATCTTGTGTTCAGAAGCCTAATTTGAAGGCCATTATGACTATTACTTTTTTAGTTGTGTCTGAGAGTTTACATTCTCTACTTATGTAGAAACTAGGTAGCGGAATGCTGGGTACTGGGATCTATCATTTTCAGCTAGGATGTCTTTTGGTCAGGACCAGGTTTCATTAATTATAAAGTTGAGCTGTGGTTTTTAGTTTCACATGATTTCGTGAAGAATGGGTTTCGTTAATTTCTAAAGAAAACACATGCTCAAGTATGTATGAGAGTAAGCACCAGAGTGATATTTGGATATATTGTTTTTGGTTTGAACTTTTGATATGTTTTGGTGAGGACTCTATTTCAATAATTTGTAGTAATTTTGACAGACTGAAGGTTTCATGCTTAATAATAGGATAAAATACCATGTAGGAGGATACTTTATTATGATGTTATTTTCTTTAGTTTGGTTGTTTGTGCTATGGTGAGGAGTGGGTTTTATTAATTTATAGAAAGTGTTTGCTTAAGACTAACTGCCCTGAGAATTTCCTGGATGCTAACTCTCAGACATCTCGACAGGTTTTCTTTCTTAAATTGCTTTGCAGCAAAGCTTTTAAAGTGTTGGATGTTGCAGTAGTACTTCAAGTTTTTCCATGTATCACCTTCAGAGGGCAGATCCTTCCACTGAATGAATTATAAAATACTTTGGAAATACTCTATTCCTCAATTTTAATATTTGATTGCTAATTCCTATATTCCACCAAGTTTCCTGTATGTGGGGATACAAACCCAATATGTTTAGAGAATCCCCCCTCTTCCCCCCCAATTTTTTTTTCAGGGGACGGTAGGATACGTCGTGGTTACGATGTGGGGTACCTTGCTCGAAATATATACTAATGTGTAAAGTTTTAAATATTTAAAAATAATCACTAATAATACTACTTAATATATACATGAATTATGATACATACGAGTGGCTTTTCACTGTTGATTCGAATGAAAACACTGCTAATCCGCTGTTATTATGAGTTTTCAGTTGCCAAACCATTTCCCAACACTAACTGACTACACGGCAACAGCAAAATGACATCCCATCCGTAGTGAATGATCATTCTTATTTCCTTTTTGTGTTTGTTTAGGGTTTATAGAATGCAGGAGGGTTGGTTGGACTATGTGGGTACTTCTGTGCCCCTTGAGGGCACAGGGTACCTCTGCATGTACCCAAATGCAGCGGATGCATATTTTGGGTGCTTTGTTGTGCCTTGAAGTACCCTAGATATCGGGTATCTACGGGCTTCCCATGGCATCCCTGGTATGGAGTCCCCTTCTGGAATGCGCAGACAAGGTTTAGGTACATGTACGGTTGTACCCCATGTTAGACTATTTGATTCCATTAATAAGTTAATACTATTTGCATTTTTACTGATGATAGGACCAATTTTAATTTTTGGCTCTATGTTTCCATTGATGAACAAAAAAGGTGTCTACCAGGGACCATTTAGGCCTGAGGAACGAGTGTATTGATTTTTAAGTGTCCAGGTAGCTTGACACCAAATCTTTTACCAATTTCCTTCATCAATCCATATGTCTCCTCTTTTCTTCTAAGGAATACCTCATGATGCTTGTGTTCATAAAGTAACATTAAGCTTTGTATGAGGTATTTAACAGCTTCATTGGGGATATCGACCTCACACTTATCATGATGGACACAGATGGTAGGCTTCTGTAATAGTGCTACCTCACAGTGAGAGTTTAGACTGTATGGGCCGAGATGAGCAGGTCCTCCAAATGCTAAGCTTTTTCCAATGACATTTGAGGCAAATTTCTGTTGGGTCATTTGCACTATCTCTCCTCTTAGACAGTACATGTGTTTTGCTTCAATGGCCTCCAGAACTCTTTCATATGCAGCTTTGATAGAACACAGGATGTAATATTTTGTCTATGTAGGAATGGCATCCGTCTCAGTTTAGATGTCATTGTCATTAATGCAGGATGTTCTTGTTATAGGGTTGTAAGGAATGGTAGCCATCTCTCCTGGCAACCACAGCTACTGTCATTATCCCTTTCAATAGCATGGATCGATATTAACCCTGCATCTGTCAAGTGCTGAAAGGCATTTGAATTAAATTCTTTGAGCTGCAATCTGCATTCCTCAGGTTTTTACAACCTCAGAAATGCTTGTACCCAGAAAAATGTTTGCACATTGAGGGATATATTCTAGTGTAGAACGCCCAAATCCCCTGTCAAAACAAATTGTTGGAACAATACCCAAGTGCAGCATCTGACATGAATAGTTTGTAACTTTGTATGATACCCAAGATTCTCCATGTTGATTTCAAAAACTCCATGACTTCCTCCTCAACAGGCCTGCGCTCATCCAATGTGTCAAAATTAGAAACAATGCATAAAAGGTTCTGCTAGATTCAAACTTTAAATAATGACCATCTGCCCAGTGACAGTCTTCACCTGTTATATCACCTCATGCAGGCCTTTTTACAAGGTCAAGCACAACTCTCATAGCTCTTAAAATTCTGCATGCTGAGTTAAACCTGCTGGGAAAGAAAGACCATCAGCTCCTTCATCTTCATTGTGACTCATTTCAGTTCCAGTTTGCTCCAATGTATCAAGCTGAGCAGCCGTATATTTAGTTGCCAATTTTGCCACCATACACTTGATTTTATGTCAAAGGAATAAGCTTGTGAGACACAACATAAGAGTTCCGAGGAATATTTAGTTCCCACTCTACCTGCTACAACATTTTGTATCTATAATGTGTGATCAATAAGGATATCAGTAACTGGGGAAATGACATCTCAATCATCATTTATGGTAGACCCTTCTCAATGATTCAAAATGAACTCTAAGAGATATGGATATAAATTTGGTCTTTTGCTCTTGTAGCAATAAGCAGAGAGAAACAAAAGCCAACACACACATTGTGGCAACATGAATACCAGCTTATGCCTCTCAGAAGGATACTTTTTCTTAACCAGCTTCGCAAAACACTTGATTTCCTGCCCTTAACACAAGTTTTGAGGCATATTTTGGTGTATCCCCAGATGTTGCAAATTCTTGCGAAATTGCTAGTCTGTGCAGATCAGTCAGTGATTTTTGTAGCTCAAACCAATACACTGCAGGTTGTTCACCAAATTCAAAAAGACTTAAGTGTATGAATTCCTTAGAACCAAAGTGTTGCGTTTTGAGATTGTCATCTTTGATGTTCAGGACTTTTACAATACATTGTGACAGCTGCAAGAAGTGCACGTTTTTGGGATTTTTTTGGTTATTCAGCTTACAATTCTTTTCTATGGGTTACGATGGATGTATTTTATATGCATTTTTGCAGAGGCCTTCATTTTTTGTCTTTGTTCTCTTTCAATCTCTGGTGGATGAAAGAGAGGATGGGTTCATATGGGAAAGTTGTCCCATTTGAGACTTAGTTTTTGCTAGTCGAGGGTAGCAAAGGTTCACCTTTGAGTACTGGTGTAGGTGATGGCATTGGAGAGCCAACAATCTATATTGTTTTCTTGCCGCTATTGGAAGGATCTTTTAGAGCATTTTTTCAAGGAAATGAAAAAAATGAGCTCGAAATCTCTTTGGAAAGTGGTAAGAATTGCAGAGATTATGAATGGTATAAATTTCTTATATCTAATACATGTAAGACTTAACATAACTATAACTGTAAATTCTCAAGAGAAAATTAGTCTTTTTTATTTTCTCTTGAATTTACTTCATATTTGGCATTCCAGGAGATCCTGCTGTTGAAACAACTCAATGATTTTATTCAGTTTTTCTTGGGGCTGGAACTGATCCATATGAAGTGATTACTAGTGCAGCAAAGTGAGAACCCTTGCTATGTTTCAACTTTTGTATTAATTTATTTCCTTCCTTTTGGAACTTCTCATATTCCAGCATCAATACTATATGAATAACATCAATTGTTGCTAGCGCAGGGCTATAGAGAGGCATTCTAAAACCTTTGTTCATCGTGAAAGAAAGACGGGTAATCTCTCGTGGAATTGAACCTTGGTTTTTTCCAATGATGTCTGAATGTGTTCTATGTGCTAAAACGTTTAGCTCACATTGAATCTTAATTGGGAATAAGAAGTATCTGTGTACTGTTTTACTAAGTCATTATAAGTCTTTGTTGGTTCACTGTTAGCTTAGAGTTTGGATATTTGTCTTGCAATTACTTGACATACTCAACTGGTTCAGGTGGTGTGCAAGGGATGCATTTTACACAGATGTCTGAGCTGAGGGAGTAAAACAAGGTCTAGAAAGGTAGACTCTTTTTCCGGCCACTTGTATGTTCTATAAATGTATATTAACTTGTGTAGATATATAGTTACACAGTGACATTATCCTGAAGGTCCAGTTTAAAATGATTATGGTTTTTTTATTTCTTTAACAGTCTAGAGAAAGGGGGCACCCCTTCGAAGTTTCTGCTTATCGATTATGGTTGGAAATCTGTTGAAATGGACCCTAATGCAAAGCCTCCTCAAGTTGGCTATTCAGCAAAGTAGGTTTGATCTCCTTTTTTTGTTTGAACTATGACATTTGGAGACAAAAATTCATCTCTATTTGTTGTTCGAAGATAATTTCCTTTCAATTCTTGGCTTTCTAATGGAACTCTAATCATTCTATGGAACTATGAGAATCAGAAGAAAAGTGGCGCAGCCCTAGTGTATTTTTTGACTGTAGGGGAACGTGGCATTGTTCGTATATGTTATTTAGAAGGGTAAGCTGGTTAGCCACATCTACCAATTTTAGTTACTGACTGCAGTATGATTTTATGGAAGTGAAAATTTGAGATCATTGTTTATGCTATTATGTCTTGAAGAATGGTATTTTGAGTTTAACATCATCTCCAAAGCATTTGCTTATACATGTAACTGGTCTCAATTTTCCTTCCATTGTTTGCAACGCTCAGGGCTTATATGAACACAAGTCCTTGGATGCAATCATTAGCTCTGACAAAGATGACATGAAGGGAGGCTTTGTATCTACTGTCCTACTACCCCTTGCTCAAGGAGTGTTGCGTGTTATTGCTGATCAACGCTTTCTCTTTTATGACCTGGGTGAGAATGATGAAGGAAAATATGATTTAAAGATTAGCAAGAGGCTTATAGGTTACAATGAGGAGATTAGCAAGAGGCTTATAGGTTACAAGAGGGTCAACACAGTCCTTGGTAGAGATATGACAGTCCCAAGCGTGTATTGCAGTTGAACAAATGACTGTAAAAAATGATGTAAATTCTAGATCTGAAATCACAATAATAAAATATATCCACCACAACTTCTAGCTCATCGGTAGTTTCTAACCAAGATATTAAATACAAATGACTGTCAAAGATATACTTTCCAGCTTATTGGATTATCACTTCAAGTTTACAAAATGATATCTTCCATCTCTTCAAAATTGTTGTAACATAGGCTAAGTGTACGAGAACTTCCTTTTGTATTTGTTTGCCAACAACCGAATGATACAAAATATTATGTTATGACAGTCCCAAACAGATGTGTATATGTGCCTAGCTGAAGTGACATTAATGAGGAAGAAGCCAGGTGTTAGGAGATTGTTTGAATAGAAGTGATGGGTAATAGCATCCTCGTCACAGGTATAGCATCCCCGTCGCTATTCCTGGGGTTTGAATTTAAAAAAAAAAAAAAACTTATACAAAGCGTGGATATAGCGACGGCCAGGCGTGGATACAGAGATGGCACGGCGTGGATATAGAGACGGCAAGGCGTGGCTATAGCGACGGCCAGGCATGGATACAGCGACGGCCAGGCGTGGATACAGAGACGGCCAGGCGTGGATATAGAGACGGCTTAGACATCTAACAAAATATAGAACATTGTCGCTCTTGCAACGCAAATTAGGGGTCATCTCTATTGCGACATAATTGTTTCCACGGAAAAAAAAACACCTAGACATGGCAATATCCACGCTTTTCCGTGGATATTGCCACGTTTTGCCATGGAAAAATTGATCACTTGTACTAGTGTTTGCGCATGATCCTAGAGAGGTGTCTCCAATATAAAATTGTGCTGAACTTGAGAAAATGTATATTCTGTGCACCATTCAGTGTACTTCTAGGCCATGTATTATGTCGCAATGGGATCCTGGTCGACCCCGCGAAGGTAGCAATTATCCTGGACTTACCTCCGCCCACAACAGTTACGCAACTCAGCTCCACATTGGCACACACTAGGTATTATAGGAAATTCATAAGGGGGTATGCGGAGATAACTGCCCCAATGGAGAAGCTGCTGAAAAAAGATGCCAAGTTCGAGTGGAATGAAAACAGCCAGGAGAGTCTGGATAAACTGAAGGGTGAAATGGCTACTTCACCAATATTAATATTTCCAAATTGGAAAAAAGAATTCCATGTACATGTTGATGCATCATCGATTTCACTTGGCATATTTTTAACCCAACCAGGAGATGGCGCAATTGACCACCCGATTGCATTTGCAAGTAGGAAACTATCAACGACAGAGAAAAATTATACCACAACTAAAAGAGAAGGGCTTGCAATGGTGTATGCACTACAAAATTTAGACATTATCTATTGGGTGGACACTTCAAAATGTTCATTGACCATTCTGAACTAGAGTACTTGGTCAATAAGCTAGTGTTGGGGGGGAATCTGCTGTTGGCTCCTCCTATTTCAAGAATTTGAATTTGAAGTCATTGTGAAGCCAGGATGACTAAATGTTGGGCCTGACCACTTATCACGAATTGAAAGTGGGGAGGAACCCATCATCTTAGAGGAAAATTTACTGAATGCACAACTATTTTCTATAGATGTTGTCGATAAAGAATTTGATGCGATTATACACTTACTAAATATAGGGTATACACCTGAATATTATTTGACATGGCAAAATAAACAACTAGTTGTCAAGGTCTCAAGCTACATGCTAATCGCATGACAACCCTATAAGTTGGGACCTGATGAAATACTGCGAAGATGTGTCTTTGATGACGAAATACAATGTTTAATGGCAGAAGCACATGCGGGTGTCTCAGGAGGACACTATGCTGGGAAAGCAACAGTGCACAATATTTTGCAATCCAAACTTTGGTGGCCAATGGTACATATGGATACAAGGAAATACTATCGCAATTGCGATAAGTGTCAAAGAACAGGTAAACCATCGCGACGTGATCAAATTCCACTTGTGCCACAAATTACACTACAGGCCTTTGATAAATGGGTAGTGGATTTTGTTGGCCCTATCAGTCCACTGGGAAAATGGACTTGTGCATGTTATATCATCATTGCTATAGATTACTTGATAAGATGGGCAGAGGAAACACCTATAAAATATTGTTTTGCTGCAACTACAGTCCACTTCCTCTTTGAGAATGTCGTCACAAGATTCGGTTGTCCCAAAATCCTAATCAACGACCAAGGTACACATTTTGTAAATAAGCTAATTGTTGAACTGACTGCAGAATTCCAAATCCAACACAAGAAAAAATCGTCCTACCATCCTCAAGCAAATGGAACTGTCAAAGCATTCAACAAGGTACTTGAGAATGCGTTGACCAAATTTTGCAATGTGCACAGAGATGACTGGGACCAGAAAGTCTCAGCTATATTATGGGCCTATAGGACAACATGCAAATGACTAACATGATACACCCCTTTCCATTTAGTTTATGGACAAGAAGCAGTCGTGCCCATGGAATATATTTTCACGAGCCTACGAATTACTGCGATAATAGAGATGATAGATACTGGCACTGTAGAAGAGAGGCTGGCGTAGCTGGTTCAAATGGAAGAAGATCGTTTTATTGCAGGCTTCTTTCAAAATGTGGAAAAGAAGTGGCAGAAAGCCTGGCATGATAGCCACATCACAACAAAGTAGTTCAAGGTTGGTGGACTTGTTATGATGTATGATAGTAAGTTTCTCAAGGATCCGGGTAAGCTCAAAACACACTGGTTAGGTCCATATGTAGTTGCACTCATTACAGAAGCAGGCGCAGTAAAACTACATAAGCTAGATGGAACACCGGTAGCGGGCATGATCAATGGAATTTGATTAAAACCCTATCGCGATGACTGCAGCATAGTCCCATAAAGCCGTGATGCGTAAAAAAAAAAAAAAAAATTTGGAAAAAACAGCTGGCCAAAAGTGACAAAAAACTAGAAGGCACTAATAGCTGGTAAGGGCATGGGAAATTCGAAAAAGATCCGGCACCACTACAAGTTCAGTAGCATTAAAGCAGTAGGCCTATGGAAAAAGGTGGCGGACTTGTTGGTCCCATTTGGTAGAGTGCCCTTAACTACCCTGACACATGCATAATGGATCTTAAGCGTGCAAAAGGATGAGCCCATGTGATCCACCATAGGGTCCTTCACTCTGTCTAGTCAGCTTAAAGACTCTTCTCCTATAAGAAGTCCTTGTCCTCCGTCATATAACCTTTGCATTGCTTCGACGAACCAGTAAACCAAAGAGCTGAGCTTGTTGCACAGACCGAGCCATCCTTCATAGCCAAATACCTTAGTCAGTAAAATATTTCAGCAATAGTGAGCACTCCAGTAAGGACATCTTGAATCGGTTTGGTTGCTCAATAGGATGAAGAAGACCCAAGAAATGTCGAAAGTAGTACCGAGATTGAGGATCGTCCAAAATCCGTGTAGAGTTTTCCGCTTCCATCAAAAGTAGGGAGTTAGCTCACACATATAACTTCCTCCTGACCACTAGTGCAGCCAGTAGAAGCTAATTTTTTTTTTGTTGTACAATCCTTGAATGCTAACCCCCCAAGTTCCTCCATCCTTGTGGAAAAAATACCCAAAGCTCGTAGAACCGACCCAGTTCAGCCATCATCACCAGAAACAGAGCTCACTGAAGAAGAGAAGAACTTACTGTCACCCTATGTATCGCCAAAGAGGCCCAATGTCATAGTAGTAACGGTGAACATTCTAGAGATATTAGAACAAGCCACTATTCCAGAGGTAATCACAAAACCCTAGGATGGCACAAAACCCTAACATTTCATCATGACCAAGCTTAAGGTATTAAAGTTTGAAGACTATGACACTCAGAATCCAGACATCTTCAGAGATCAATTCATGGTCGTAAAAGTCGGCCAGCCACTGGAGGCAGACATTGTCTCTGCACTAGAGTATGCGTGTGGATTGGAGTAGTCCAATATTAAACCTGCTCCTTATGCCCCATTTCAGTCGCTCTGGAACAGTCAAAATGTATGTTAAGAAGTTTCTTGTGTGCTTCCATGGTGGCTACCTTTGGATAGACAAGCCCTATGACGCGACGGTGGACTTGATTTCAGCCATTACAGGTCTGTTGCAGAATGGAATCGACCCGACCCCATACTTAGATAATGAGGGGGAAAGACAGACAAAAATGATATGAAGGCTAAGTATTAGCTCCTTCGTGGTGGAAAGGGTTTTCTCATCAACTCCATTGAGGATAGTGCGATGCAAGCAGTAGTAAAGATCTTGTGTAGCAAGGTCCTGCGCAAGATGGGGCCAGTTGAGTGCACGACCGCAAGAGTAGAACTTGTTGAAAAATGTGCACAGGTTGTGCACATTAACTGGTCCTAGTTCCTTTTGAACGAACTGTTGGACGATGCACGGGAAGCACAGGAACAACCCACAACTAAGTTTCACTTATCTTGGATCTTAATTTTAATTTCTTTTGCAGTATGGGCTCTGCCACCAGTCTATCAGCCTATGGAAATATTTGTAGAGTTCCTTGGAAGGCATTACCAGAACCTCTGGGACCATAAGGACAACAAGCACATGATTGATTCCAGAATTACATTTTTCCTACAGGGAGAAAGGCTATGACAAATTGTGCACGTGTAGTACCAGCTGACTCCTGCAACAGTTGCAAAGTACCTGTTCATTCAATTCCATGTAGCATAGCACAACATCATCTTGCAACCATGTGGGGACTCCAAGAAGAAAGTGCTTCCAAAATTCTTCATCCTAAGGGATGTGGATATTGAACGAGAAATAAAAGATTGGCCTGAGGAATGGCTTACCCATCATGAGAAGGTACCTGCACGACAGCAAGTCCTGCAGGAGAATCCACCAAAAAACCCAAACCAACATGGTACCAATGCCAACATGGAGGAGCACCAGGATGGCTCCCAAGAAGATGAAGCGGAATATGAGCTCAATCTACCCAATTCCAACCCAAACGACCCTGCTATGAGTGAGGAGTTGAGTGCCAAGCAAGCTAGGAAAAAGAGGGGCAAGCAACCAGTGCAAGAGGAGGAAGACGAAGACACATTAAGCTTCCTATATAGAAAGAGAAGAAGGTTAACTAGCCCCATGTCAGGGACATACTAGATGCAGACTTTACCCTTCTGTGCGAAGCCATTGCTGAAGTTGCAGAGAAAAATTTGGGAAAGCTCATGACTAGGAAAACCAATTGGAAAACAACCATCACCACAAAGGTTAACCAACTTGTGCAGACTATCACCAAAGTGCGAGACACCATGCAGGATGGAACCCATGGTTTTACCCAAGAATATGCCTTAGCGGCACCAATAATGATCCCACCCCTAACGATAGAAATTCCTACAGAGGCATTGTCTAAGAAACGCGAAGAAAGAGAGGCAAGTCTCCATAACTTGGACACATTGATTTTAAATTTTTCAAAGTTAACTTTGCCGTAGATATACTCTATTCAGTAGGTCGCTACAACATAAATTAGAATCTAAGAAAATACAGCTACATCTCAGGCAGCTAAGGCATCCAGGAAACCAAGGGAGCGAAAACAAGTTATTAATCGCCAGCGCGCAGACTTGGCAGCCCAAGCCTAGAGGCAAGCTTCACTAGAATAAGCAATAAAGGAGGCAGCGATGCAACTTTTCAATGAGGAAGCAGAGGCTGAGGTAGAACTACTGCATCAATTGATACGTCTATCCAAGCTGGTCATAGACCTCCATAAGAAAATCCAGGAGATGAAAACCAACCCGCAGCCCGGCACGCCCCCGAAAGTGCTGCAACAAAGGCAACAATCGGCAACTCAAGTTTTTTCCTAGCTGAGGAAAGTCGAGAGCATCTGTGTAGAAGCAGTGGAAGCAATTTCCACAGCATGGGAACATCTCATCGATGATGCAGTGGCATAACAACTTGCCGAGCAAGCATGGCAAGCAGAATTACAAATCTTGGCACTAAAAGCTGAGATTAAGAAGCTGCCAATGATGGAGAAAATCACAAGGGGCACTGAGATTAAAAAGATCCTCGATAAGGCTAGAACCCTGCACGACAAGGAAATCATGTGCAATAAGTAAACAATAGAACAACAGGATGAAGCCGAAAGGATAACAAAGTTAATTCAGCCGGTTCAACAGCGAATCCATGAGTTCACTCATGCACTGGCTAGTACCTCGTTAGAACACCCAAGAAGTGACACAGTGCAGGAACTTGAGCAACAGGCAGATGAAGCTTGCCAAGAGATAGAACGACTTACACCTATTCTGACCTAGTTCCAACAAAACATGGGCCAGGCAGAACAACTTGCACAGAAACATATATCCATAGTGGTGATCACAGAAGAACTAAGAGAAGCTATAGGAGAAGAAGAGCAAACTGCAAATAAAGGCATGCAGGAACACAAGCAGAGCATCATGAGTGCCATCAAGAAGGCCTAGACCAGATGCAAAACAAACCTATGGGTATCAACTTATCAGAATAGGCTGAAGAGGATGTCGTATAAGCCAAAGTAAAAAAAAACGTAAGGAACAAGATGTGCAAGCTAGAAAACAGAAGAAATAGCACACAAAAAAAATAAAAAGAGAAGTGTTGGAAAATATGCATCGAAGGGACCGACCGTTAGATATCCCTTGCTTAGTGGCTCGGGATGAGCCACAGGTAAGTATTGGGGGCCTGTTGGCCTAGGAAAGGAGTATAGGAAATAAACTCACACGTGGAGCCAAAGAAGATATGCTGCACGTGCAAGGAAATATCACAAAGGTACCAGAGGACCCGCGCAGGAAGATCAGAGAGGTGCGCAGCATAGGAAAGGCAAGCATAAAAATCACGCAGATAATAAACAACCAAAAAATGTTAGTGCGGTCATGGGTGTAGAAGTCCGCTTAAGTAAGTAAGGCCATTAGTGCCTCGTGTCAAGTCATGATCACCACAGCTGTAGCCTAGGGGGAGGCTAATGGTGACAGTTAACAGACTTCCTGTAAGAAATCGACCCGTTGCGGTCATGTAAAATAATATAAGTAGGATAGATTTAATAGTTACAAGGTTTCTTTTTGTTAGCTGTAATTACAGAATATGTTTGATAGATGAGAGTTGTATATAGTTGAATAGAACAGATCTTAGAGAAACGTAATCAAGAATCTGTAGGAGGCTGTCAGAATAATGTAGTGAGGAAGCTCTACTAGAGCAGTGCAGATGCTAGGAAAGTCGATCCAAGTTGTGTGCGGATCTATAGGTAGCAGTAGATTAGGAGAAATAAGACAGAGAGCATGAGAACTATGAGTCTGAACTTAAAGACATATCTCAAGATCAGTCTGCATCTCGTAGATTGCAAGGTGCTATATCATTTCTCATGCCAGATGAAGAACATCTTGGTGGTTTTTTCCATATGGGTTTCCATGTTATTCCTTGTGTCTGAATGAATGGTTGATGTGGTGAATGTTTATGTGATTGATTACTAGTTGCTTTTTGTATAATGTTAAATGTGGTTCAGTCTCTGTTAGTTTCTTACAATTGTTAAATGGATGAACATAATACCTTGCTGAATTAAAACTGTAATGTATATCATTCTGTATAATTCCTGTTATGAATCCT
>LPNX010575294.1:206408-232172 GCA_001517045.1 Pseudotsuga menziesii | reverse complement strand
TGAGGTGGAATGGCTTTCTTCAATTCTCCCAACGTAAACGGTGGTGGCTTTGCACAAGGAGCTCGCTCCATTATATCTTTCTTGGTCATCCTCTCACCAGTTCGCACTTTGGAACTTACAGCTCTACATGCTGGATAAGCTCGGCCGGAGGCCAGGAGGTAGAGAGCATAAGCCACTGCGAGCAGGGCGATGTCACTAACCGGTATCTGCAATCTCTCTCGTTTGTTATAAATTGGGGCATATGGATCAAAGTGGCAGGCAAACCGTGGATACTTCCTTCCTGAAACATTGAATGCCAGATATAGAGGCCACCCCAGGGTGAGGGTAATTGCTATTACCAACAACCTTCCAGGAGGGTTGGATACCAGATTCAGAGTCAATTTTAATATTTCATTCTTTGTCCTGGGAACAAAGACTTCATCGCGTTCTAGGCTCCCGGTGTTGCTATGGTGTCTTAGGTGACTGTACTTCCAAGAGAAATATGGCACAAGAAGCCATGAATGGAGCAGAAGCCCCACTGTATCATCCAGCCAAGAGTAATCACTGAAAGCATGATGGCCGCATTCATGTGCTATAACCCAAATACCAGTGAGCACGCACCCTTGGGCTGCCCAGTACCCAACCCAGAATGGCCATCGAAGCATGCCAGGGAGTGTGAAGAGGTAGGTGGTTGTGGAATAGAAGAGAAACGAAGCAATAAGAAGATCGTACCCGAGATAGAAGAATGATCTGACCAGTGATCTGTTGAAGCATGGAGGTGGAATGGCTTTCTTCAATTCTCCCAACGTAAACGGTGGTGGCTTTGCACAAGGAGCTCGCTCGAGTCGCTCCATTATATCTGTTTTGGTCATCCTCTCACCAGTTCGCACTTTGCCGGATTATATTAAAATTCCGTCAATGCACCAAGTTGAGACCGGCCGTAGGGCCAGGTGGCTTATCAACATGAACGTACATGCTGGATAAACTCGGCCCTGGCCTCTCATTATGGATTTTGTTGGTTGATAAAGGTGTACGCCGTCCATCTCCTGACTGCGAATGCATTCCTTGTGTTGATCACGTACCTGCTGCACACGCATTCCTTGTGTTGATCACGTACCTGCTGCATACACATCCAGCTCTTCCTCACTATGACGGATCAGAATGGGAATGGATGAGAGGTGCGCTCTCAACAGTTGACAGGGATTACGGAATATTATTGAATCATATATTCCATCACATAACTGACACCCATGTGACTCATCATATGTTCTCTACAGTGCCTCATTACCATACTGCAGAGGCCACCGAGGCTATCAAACCGATTCTGGGCAACTATTACTGCTATGACAATACGGCTGTTTATAAGGCTTTATGGCGGGAGATGAGAGAATGTGTGTATGTAGAAGCCGAGTCTCCCAGAAAGAGTGGGATTTTCTGGTACAAAAGCAACTTCGCATAATAATTCAGATCATGTACTCCTGTTTCATCAACCACTACCGTCTGTCTCGTTAAGGAAGCTGTATTTATGAGAGCAGTCCAAACAGTATCTTTCAAAGTTATATGATTATTGATATATATCGTTGTTGAAGTATAATTGTTGTAGGTGAGAATTATTGATATCATTGTTGAAATATAATTGTCGGAGCTGAAATATGATTATTGATATCGCTATCGAAATATGTTATTGACATTTTTGTTTGGATTTTGGTAGTGAGTCTTATACACCTTTATAGTGGTAGCTTTTAATTTAAAGGAATTATTAGTTTTTTTAATCTATTCTACACGTTATAATTATAAATACTGTAATTAAAGTTTTCTTACAGTTTTAAAATTTATAAAGCAATAAAAGAGATAAGATTTAGTTTTACAATATATTTTTGCAATGATTTCAAGCATAACGAGTTAGAGCGATCTTCGATCAAATTCTTTGATCGAGTGATGTCTTTTAAAATTGACATGAACATGAACTGACTTTTAGCCAGCTTACCTTTACTTCGAGGCCATAACTTAATATGTTTAAATTCACTTTTATATATATTTTAAATCCAAATTCAAATTAAACCATTTCATTTTATATTATTAAAATATACTTTTATAAATTAAAATTTTATTTTTTCAAATCTTATAATTAAAAATGATTTTGAAGCGTTATAATTAAAAATGTTGCAATTAGAATAATCTTTCAAAAATATGTATTCTTTTAAAGACAGAACACAAATAAATAAACTATATATAATTTAATTTAATTGGAAATCTGTCCAAAGTGAAACTCATATGATATTTGAGGACTAAATGTCTTGTTTTTTTAAATAATGGTTGGGATATCTTTTATATGGGTAGCTAAATATATATATATATATATATATATATCCATGTATTTCTTTTTAAATAATTAAAAGTTTAAAAAATTACATTTCAATTTATAAATAAATATTTAATTATTATATATATATATATATTTAAGAAAATTTGTATTAAATAAAAATATATATTAAATAAATTATTATATATACAATTTTATGAAAATTTGTGCTAAACAAATGATGTCTTTAACTAAATGATCATATATACACTTTAAAAAAAAAGAACTAAATTAGAAAAAGCCTTCCGCAAATTTAACACAATCCTGTAGAATTTTTTTAAAATTCTAATTAACAACCCTTCAATTCTCATAATGGTTACACTAAAGCTATTTAGGGGCTGAATTCATTTGTGAAGTGGAAGTCAGAATTTAAACAACAACAAAAATCGAATTTAAAAAAAAATTTATTCCGAAATTTTTTATAGCTACACCATAAAGCACAAACGAAAAACAATTTTTTTTTACTTTTTTTTTCCAAGGAAAAAAATCGTAAATACTTTATTCACATTTAGTAGATGGCCCTCATAGTCCATTTTACAAAATACAACTAAGAAGTTGTCAAAACAAATTTGCCTCAGAAAGAGCACAAATCCACAATCCAAATCTAAAGTACATATACATGAAATCAACAAATCATAATGTTTACCAATAGTACTTTCCAACAGAAAGAGAACAATAAAAAAACTAAGTCTGATCATAGCAGACTTATATCATCACTCCTGATAAATTAGGTCAGATCAATAAGGGAGCAAGTGATCAAAAGCAAAGATATCAGAGCAGAACTAGCATGCTGATGAAGTCTCATAAAAGTCATATGCTGATAAGAATAAACAGCTGCTAAAAATTTATCTGATCCAGACCATCCAAATATGAAAAAATTATTCCAAAAAACTTTCAGAACCATAATAAGAGGCCTAACAGCCCACAGGTCCAGCTCTAAATATTGTTGCTTGAGATCACCAAATGCTAGAAAATGCTAATCAATATCAGCCATGGCATCATATCTGAAGAATCACCAAGAACCAGCGATCTGTCCTATGACAGACATCATGCTACAACACCTTTAGAATACCTGAAATATTTATGTGGATGCTGCCTCTTTCTGTTCCAAAATATTCCAAAAACCTTCATGAATTCTACCCCTGCTTTAGCCAACAAATTTTTTACTATATGCTCAATCGTGACTAGCACAAAGCAATTCACAATATATAAATTGTTTGTTATTTTGTCGTATCACCTCTACATTGTTTGTTAGGAATAAGAATCAATGACGTGGTACCTTCTAGCTAGATAAAGATTGCCATTTTGGTGAAGTTTTTGTAAGGATAAATATTGACCCCTAAGTTTATCTATCTCTCCGTTTTTTTAAAGTTTGCTGGTGAGGCTTCTTCATTGCATTTTAAAAAAATATCTTTCAACTTTAAAGCACTCAGATTGTTAATATGTTTTTTGTCACAAACTTATAAAATCCAAAATTAAAAAATATATAAATATATTTTATTTTATTATTTGATTAAGTTCTTGTAACTTTGTATAAATTGATTGCAGCATGAAATAAAATATTGTTATGAGTAATATGCGTGTGAAGTATTTTATATTGATTTTTACATTGGATGGATAGGTCATGCCTCATGTGGACTTTGCATACGGGTGACGAGGACCCTATGACCACGCATTAAGATATGTCCATCTAAGTGTTGATAGAGCTTTGCATCAATGCTCTCGTGAGTAGTTGGAAAGGAAGGATCGGCATTTCTCATCAAACTCAAAGCGGAATTCCACTCGTCAACAGACTTTTTCCAGGCTAGTGCTGTATTTATTGCCAACGACAAACCTTCACACTCAAAAGCAATTTCCCTACAAATAACCTCCAAATTCTTGAATAGCTCCCATCCTTATTCTGTGGACAAGGGTTGTACCTTCATGGAGTAGTCATTCGCACCCATTGTTCCAATCACATCTCTGCGGCTACTGGAGATTAAAAGCTTGCTCTGGTTATGATCCCCAAATCTGACCCCTACTTCATCCAATGATCGATTGGAGTCCACAAGTCATCCAATACAATATCATCTTTCGCATGTCCCTAGTACAATTTTCTACCAACTTTAAATTTTAAATTTTGATTTACAGCTATTTCAAATGTACAATGATTCCAAAAATATGTAGACGATAACATAATATGGATCTAGTTTTCAATTCCAAAGGTACAGAGATTCCAAACAGTATGTAGAGGATCTCAAAAATGGATTTGGTTCTTCAATTTCAAATGTACAATGATTCCAAGCAAAAACAAGGAGTTAAATCATACCTTATTACAAATAATGGGAAAGTTGCATGCAGAGGCTAAATCATGGAGAAGCACAAATCTCCAGGCATGTCTAATTCCATAAACTCATTACTTGTAAAGAGTCTCCCAGATTGGGAGTCGGGTCTTGATAACTCGCCCAATTCATAACTTCCTCACATTCTTTCTTCAGCCAAGAAAGACCCTAATTTCCTCCAAAGGGTTCCCCCTAAGAATATCGTCAGCTAAATAAAAAGGAAACTCCACTGATTCCCAGGAGACAAATGACACAAGTATGACTCCAAGTGCATTTTCCATCAAGACACAAATCCCTATAATATCTCCAAGGGTATTGTATCTCTTTGCTTATGTTAATTTTGTGTCCCCTATGTTAATAATCGACAATCCTGAGGCCAATCTCCCTTAATGGATTCTTATTCCATCAATGTGTAATTTACCAACGAAAGGGTGTGCATCATAACTTAGTTCATAACCCAATCCTTTAAACCTAAAAATGGAAGTCTGCTTCATTTTCCAAAGGGCTTAGCCCTTTCCCTCCGTGAGCAATCCACACTAAAATTAAGCAAGTAGTATATGTTGGTTTCGAAACAAAATAATTTGTTTTATTTCTAACATATTAACAATAGTTTGTTTGAGCTAACTATACTAAATACTTTTCTTCATCTTGTTTGAAATTAACCTTCCTTAAAGGCTAAATATCTTTAAGTATTATTATCAATGTAATTTTCCTTTAATAAAAATGCATGCTAAAGGAATGGTAAACATTTAACTTCCTTCCATTATATCAAAGAGTAGAAAACATTCATACGTGGTGTATGGTATGACCTTTCACTCACTAAGATCACTTATGCATATTTATTTCCTTGTTTGTTAAACTAGATATGTAAAATCCTTGTTTGTTAAACTAGATATATAAAATCACTCCTGTAAGCTATGCTTACTTCCTTCCATACATGCTTTTAGGTTAGTTATCCATAATTAGGTTATCTCAGAATTGTTAGGATTCTTAAGGACTTCTCTTGCCATAAACCTCTCCCCCTAGTGGATTCGTACCCAATCGTTATTTAGTCGTGTCAAGCTTCCAGTCTCTTAACCTTATCATTTGTATCCACAACTTTATGAAGTTAGAATTGGTGTTGATGATCTCATTATTACAGGTGGAGCATATTGGTTGATTCGAGATTTAAAAAATCATATGTCTAAGGAATTTAAAATGAAAGACCTTGGTGATTTGCATTATTGTTTAGGAATTGCGTTTTGGAGATAGGCTGGTAAGACATTGATTACTCAAAGCAAGTATGTAAGGGAAATCCTTAACAGATTTCAGATGAGTGAATGCAAAGCAGTGTCAGCCCATTTGGATCACAATATGAAATTGTACAATAATTATGGATCTAAAGAAGCACATGATACTTTGCATCATTACTAGTGGGAATTCTGAACTATCTCACTACTACAAGGCCAGACATATCATATTCAGCTTACATCCTTAGTCAATTATTGGCTAAGCCATGTGAAACACATTGGAAAGACGCAAAACAAATCTTAAGATATATAAAAGGAACAATTAATTTCGGTCTTCTATATTCTGATGCATTTGATGTTCAGTTGACAGGTTATTCTAATTCTAACTACGCACGGAATCCCGATGACATAAAATCTACTTCTAGATATGCATTTCAAATTGGTTCAAGAGTAGTGTCATGTATTAGTAAGAAACAACCAACTATTTCTTAAATGTCATCCATAGATGTTGAATATAAAGCATTGACCAGTGCTACTTGTGAATCCATCCGGTTGAGGCACATTCTGGAAGATGTTGGTACAAAGCAAGAACAAGCTACCAAAATATAATGTGATAATCAGAATTGAATTAAGTTGGCACATAGTTGAGTTTATCATGCAAGATCCAAACATATTGAGCTGCAACATCACTTTGTGTGAGAAAATATTGAGTCTAAAGAGATTGAATTGACTTATTGTAGTAGAAGTGAAAATGTTGCTGATATTTTCACCAAACTAGTTGGAATAATCCACTTTGAGGATCTTAGAAACAAACTTGGTGTTGTAAAGAATCCATTTCTCCATTAAGGGAGGATGTTAGAGACAAGGAAGAAATGCATTCATGATTATTTGATAAACATAGGATAAGTGGTTTGATAGTTCCTCAGCTATAGGATCTTATCCGTTCTTCCAGGATCTAGTTTGTTTGGTGTTTTCCTATATATGTAAGTTTCATTTCAGTAATACAAGGAGTTTGGTGTGTATACCTCTCATGTATGTGTGCGATCCTTTGCGCTTGTAATACCCCCTGAATTTATAATTGTTATTAATTCTAGTGGAAAATTCCTTGATTATTATTTTACTATTTTTGACAGAAATGTGAAGAATAAAACATTTTTATTTAATAAAATATACTCAAAGGGGAACAAAAGTGGATATAGTTGTTGAAAAGTGTTTGCTAGCCCACAAGAGAAAAAGAGAAGTTGCAGGAACCATTGAGTGAGAACTGAATATGCAGGAAGCCTAATCCTAAAAAGTCGGGTATGCACCCTTAGTTGAGTGCTAAAGAGCAGAAGGCTCATAAATGACCAAGTCCTAGGAAAAATACTATATATTAGTATGTCCATGAGCAACAGGAGGCCAGCATTGGATGAGGATTGACATCTCTAAAATGCAAGAGATGGCGCATTGAAATATTTTTCTCTTGTGGTTTAGCGAGCAAGCTCAGGGGTTGTGGAGAAAGTAACTTGGTTGATCTGGGAGTTGTTTCAGAGGAACAACTTCTCCACTTTTTTATTCCCAACATTTGGTGCCACGTTCTTACTTTGTCTCTTATGATTGATTTTAGTTACAATAGAATAAATATCCATGATTTTTAGTAGTTTATCGTATCTGTACAATGTTAGATTATTTCCCTAATGCATCTAAGACCGAGCATCCATACCCGCATCAAGGAATTGCTAGCGATGTTATTACTGTGGAAATTAGTAATTCATTGTGAACATAAATATTTAGATCTGAATCTTGTTGATCTGTTATGGTTTTGAATTCAATACTTGAATGATTTAGAATTAATGATTCTGCATCTAACAGAATGAGTCCTCTGTTTTAAACTGTATAATGTATTCCTACATTTAACTGTGTATTTCTTGTTTGTATCGATTCCGCTTAAGGGTGTGTGCAAGAAGTTGATGGACCTTTTAGATACAATGGTGGAGTGAAGTCAATCACTCTTAATCCAAAAAAATGAAATCATCCGAAGCAATCTTGAACCTGCCAAGCCTAGTCCCAAGGCTGGCAATAGGCATGCCAACTAGGATAGTAAGACAAATCACGCCTCCATTTTAGTGAACGAAATCACGTGTGTGATTTCATTCACTAAAATGGAGGCGCGATTTGGAAAGACTGTTTTTTTTTAAAAATTGGCCGAGGCTGTCCTTTTCTCCTCACCGCACGGCTATTGGACCAAGGAGGAGCAAATATTGACTGGGCAAAAGCGATTTTGGGTGTGCCAAATCCCTCCATCTCCACCTTTGTATAAACCTCCCCTTTGTGAGGTATTTTCCTCATTTCTTTTCATGTTTTTTTCTCTTTCTTCATCAATTTATTTGCCCTAGATTGAAAAATTAAACCATATTAAATTAAATTATGGCCAATTGAAACAAAAACCCAATGGAATTGGCCAATTGAAACAAAAACCCAATGGAATTGGCCAATGGAAACAAGAACCCCAATGTAATTGGCCAATTGAAACCAATTCCCCAATTTAATGATAAAAATTAAATAATTTTGATTATTTAACAAAATTCATACCCAAAATTCCCATGCCCAATGGAAACCAAAACCCCAATTAACTCAAAAAACAAATGAATTTCACTATTTCCATATGCATATTCACAAGGATCCTTGTGAATCCATACCAAAATCCACAAATAAACACCTTATAATTTTGATGAAACTTCTCGAAGTTGCTCTTCCAAGAACATCAATAAACACCTTATAATTTTGATGAAACTTCCCAATCCAAGTGTCAAAATAAGGTATAGAAGCTTCCCATGCTTTTAACAAATATTTCGTCTTGAACAAAGGGTACTTTTTGGTTAAGGTCAAGATAACAAAGTTCAACAATAGACTCTATGAACACGAAGATACATAGGTAGGTTGATGTATTTGATTAAACATGCCAATCACATACTAGATCATACATGATATTTAATCCAATGGAACCCTTGCAACCATAAAATCCATAAAGTTCTACTAAATATCCTTTGGAGTCCAAAAAACATCAAACTACAACAAATAATTACATATCTAACAAAATCGTTTCCTATACTAGGATTGTATTCATCAACAACACATTATGCTGCCTATTCTAGGGTCTAGTTGTTGCCTCCACCCGCAATTTGGGAGCTGGTCCTACAAAGACAATAATCAACACCTCACAATTTCGACGAAACTTCATAATCCAAGACTTAAAATAAGCTAGAGGAGCTTCACAATCAACATATGCACTCAAGACACTTTATGTACACATGCATGTACTTAAAAATTGGAATTAATACTTGAATTTAGGACATAAATATGAAATGAAAAAATGTTAAATGTTTATTCTTTACTGTAAAATTCAAGATCAATTTTTAAATTTACATGATAGATTTAGTGTATATGTCATTAGTTATACAATTTTCAGTTCTTAGATATGTCATTATATCATGTGTTTATATTTCTAATGATATTTTATTTGTATTTATGATTGCAGTGGCTACTATGGATCATAACAATGCAGATATACTGATATTTATTGTCCATTTGAGAGAGATTGGTTCAGCTTGGAGGGCTGGAGATGAGCTCCGCCACTCCTTGTCAGATTCATTGTTGTCTATTGTTGATATGATGGAAAGATTGAACGATGCTTTATATAGCATCTCATCTTACAGGGAGAGGAAAATACAACAATATGCTGATGGGTTAAGTTACAATGAGGTAAAAAAGCTGAAAATAACAAAACAAGCCATCTATTCATTTTTTAGACTACCTAGGATGGATGACAATCCGTAGATCAGCAGGCCACATATTTCTATTGAGTGGTACACTTTGCCACCCATCAAAGACAATTGGATGGATAGGTGGTACATGGTTTTTGACATTCCCCCTCACAACAATAGGGAAGTATCGATGTACTTCCTCTGAAAATTGTATGCAGAGTTTGTGATGGGGAAACATGTCAACTATTTTGACATGTTGGGCTTCCAGGGAGTTGGTAGGGGGATGCCCCAACACCAACCCCATGCTAGGCATAGATATTCCAATCCACAGATACCTGCACCCCATGCCTAGCTACCGATGGCAGACATCCCTAGCTAAGATGGTCCCAGACACAGGAGGCATTTTTTACTCTAGCTAAGATGGTCTCTCGACACACGACCACTATTGACCAGAGAGCGCCCTCTTCCTCTGCTGGTGTACAACCACCAGCTTCTGGTGGTGGAGGGACATCTATTGGTGCGAATAGATCGACATCCCATGTGCCTCAGAGTGAGCCACACGTCTACACATCATGTGGAGGACCCTGCTATGGTCCTGGACCAAGACATGGTACCACTACGATGACTGGTGGTCAGGTAAGGACATTGTTTTAAAACTCTGTTATTGTTCAATTTTTAATTGTACCATACTATATCTAACATGTTAAAAGATTCATAATATATATGCAATATTTACTCTTACAGGATATTAATGGGTCTCACGGGGGTGGTACTGCACCCGGTGTGGTTGTACCCGAGGCCCAAAAAACCATAATTGAGGTAATATTTAAACACCTGTCATTTTGTTATTACATATAATTTTGTTAATGCATGTGTTAGTCTTGATTAATTTATTAAAATGTCTAATATTTACAATTTTTGAAGTTGCGGGAACCCCACTTAGAAAGTGATGCTGGAGACATTGATATCAACGACATAGTCCAAGGTGGAATTTACGACTACTTGAAGAATGTAAGTACATGGGTTATGATTGAATCTTTTTCAAATTATTTAAATTTCTTACTGTACACTTCTTTATAGATCGCTAATGTAAATATATTTTTTAAACTTGCAGATGCTAGAGGCATCTGAAGAGGGGCAAGAAATTGATGGAAGCGGTGATATGAAAACAAGATCTTTGCTACTCTATGACGTGAACATGAATTTCATAAAGAGCATGAATGAAGCTCACAAATCCATAAGAAGAGAACCAAACAACATAGACAATACGCACATAACGACAGCAAGTTGATAACGGAGTTCGTCCAGGATGGACTACGTCTCCGGGCCTGCTTCTCAATAGGAGTGCCGATCTATAATCTTAGCATAAGGCAAAATACATGGAAATGATACAATGATACCTTGGCGACAATGGTCAGGAAGAGAACCACTGCCCAAAACACAACCAGGATGCTTCCAGCAACTCCGAAGCCTGAAGACGGTGTAAAACGAGTATAAACACTCGTACCTTCCTCCTGCAGAGCTACGCAATCTCCCTTCTCTCCTTTAGCTACAAAGTCTCCACTCCAAAGCATGAGTGGAAAATGGCAACTAAGGGGGCTTATATAGCCATGACTTGCCCCTCTTCACATTTTCGTCATGTTCTCTTTGGTTACAACAAATTTTTCCCAAGAAGGCATATGGTTCCAACTCCCCACACTTGGTTAGGCTCTTCTTAAATTATGTAGTTGGCATAGTTACAACTATGCCAACCACATTTTATATTTTTAGAATATTACAATAAAATTCTTTTCCCCCAAAACCACATGGTTCATTGAACCCACAATATGGTTTCTTTTTTAAAACAAATTTGTTATAATGTAACTTGTTTTTAGACCCACTTATAACCCATTTTATATAGTTTATAATTTGACATGTGCTGAAATAGAGCGCAGGCTTCCGTGCTGGTCGGAGCTCCGAGTCACGCTGGAGGAAGAACCAAGGTCAGGGCTAAGCCTCAGCTCCTTTGGGGCTCGAAATGCCACTTTAAATAATATTATTTCCATACATTATACAAGGAACACTACCAGCGCAGTTGGTAAAGGCGCAGAGATAGTGTATGGGAGGTCAGGAATTCGAAGCCGGTGGAGCAGCAACATTTTGGTGAACTTCAATCAATATTGGCCAATCCGGTGCTGCCACGTGGCAGTTTCAGATTGGTCCACCTCAACACCCAGCCAGCTGCCAACTCATCTGCCGTACTACCAACTAAGTTGTGCAGTCACCTCCGTATTGACACGTGTCTCATTCGGATTGGTCCGTATTGCTGATTGGATTGCCACCTCATCGTCCGTACATGACATGTGTCGCATCCTGATTGGTTCGTACTGCCACCTGTATGTCCGTACAACTGCCACGTCATCCGTTCGGACTGTACAGATGCCACATGTCATCTTCCCATTGGTTCATACACATGCCACATCATCATGTTTGCACAGTACAAATTACACATGTCACCTTGTCAGTGGTGCCACGTGGCACCTCTTTTTTCCAATTTTGCATGTTGACTTCATAGAACATAACACGATAACTTTCTCATACGGAGTCCATTTGAGGTGAAATGAACGCCGTTGGAGTTGTCTCGACGAGCCCTTCGATCTGGCACTAGTTTTTCTAAGATTGGAGGACTTTGAAAATTTGACCTTCCTGGATCCTCCTGGATCATTCCTCCCCATTGTGAAGCTTTTGGCCTCCAAAATCCTTTACTAATCAACAGATAGGTGAGGGAATGGCTCCCTCACTTTATCCATCTCAATCCACTTGGCTTTGCCTGGATGAGTTCCTTTGATGCCCACTCGAAGATACTCAACATCACCTCTGCGAGAAGTCCTTGTCCTTCTGTCCAAGATGACATCTTCCTTTAGCTCATCCATGTACTCAGGAGCAAATTCATCAACTGATGGCAATGAGACATTCTCCTTTTCATCCATGATCATGGGAGGCTCATAGAGTTTCAAGTTCTCCACATTTACCACTGAGTAGATCTGCATGTATGGCGGTAGCTCTAAGCGAAAAGCATTCATCCCAATCTTCTCCAAGATGGTGAAGGGACCATATCTAATAGGCTTGAGCTTCTTTCCTTCTCCGTTCATCCTCTCCTTGCTGATGTGAAGCCACACTTAATCTCCCACCTGAAACTGATGATCAAGTCTATGCTTGTCATGGCGAGCCTTGTACTGGGCTTGACTCTTCTCCAACTTCTCTTGCACTGCTTGATGTACCTATTGAACTCTCTGAATGAACCTACGGGCTTTGTCTTCATCCTTGGAAGTGCTTGAACCAACATCTCTCCCATAAGTCAAGTCCAATGGAGTCTTTGGCAAGTACCCAAAGCATGTCTCAAATGGTGAGCTCTGAGTGGAAGAATGCATAGCCCTATTGTAGGCATGTTGCACATACTGGATCTGTTCATCCCATAACTTAGGATTCTTGTTGCAATAGCCTCGAAGAAAATGGACAACTGCCCTGTTGACTACCTCTGTTTGTTCGTTGGTTTGTGGATGGAAAGCGGTGCTCCTCTTTAGCTTGGTTTCCATCATACACCATAACTTTGTCCAAAACTCTCCAAGAAATCAGGAGTCCCAATCCGAGATAATGGACGTAGGAAGTCCAAAGTGAACCCATACATGCTGAAAGAAAAGAGAAGCAACCTGCTCTACAATGACCTAGTTTTTACATGGCATAAGAATACACATCTTGCTAAACCTATCCACGACCACATACAAGTAGTCATGACCCCTCCTAGACATAGGCAAACCCCCCCACAAAATCCATGGAAATGCTTTCCCAAGGATGGGAAGGAACAGGAAGTGGTGAGTACAGCCCCGATTTTCTATTAGTGGGATTACAAGTAGAGCACATCACACACCCCTTTACATATTTTGTTACAATGTCTTTCATGCGAGGCCAATACATGAGTCTTTTCAAATGAGCCAAAGTCTTACCTACCCCAAAATGCCCTGATACAAGAGAAGTATGAGCTTCTCGTATTACATGGACTCTTTCACTGATAGGAACACATAACTTGCCCAAATGATAGAGTAACTTTCCTTTCAAATAGTAGTCTTCCACATGTGTGCCATTGATTAGCTTCTCATAAATCTCCTTGAAATCATCATCAGTAGCATACTGCTCAATATAACTTTCATGGGACAAAGAAGCATTTTTCAAAACAATAGATGCAACAATAGGAGGTCTAGAGAGCATATCTGCCACTTTGTTACTAGTACCCTTCTTGTACTTGATCACTAGATGGAATTGTTGAAGGAATCCCATCCACCTGAAATGACGAGCTTGCTGGAGCTTAGTCTGGGACTGGAGATACTGCAAGGGCTGATGATCGGTATGGATAATCGTCTCCTTACCCATCAAGTAGTGTTTCCACTTCTTGACACTATGAACCAAAGCATACAACTCTTTGTCATAGGTGGGGTAGTTGATCACTGCTTGAGTAAAAGTCTCTGAATGGTAGCAAATAGGCTTGCGGTGCTACATCAATACTGCCCCCATGGCATATCCACTGGCATCTATCTCTATCTCAAATGGTTGTTGCAAATCAAGCAAGGCTAGGACTGGGGTGCTGCTGATCTTTCCCTTCAATGTGTAAAAGGCTTTCTGCTGCTTACCTCCCCACTGGAAGACTTTATTTACACTTGTTAAGGCATGCAAAGGATATGCTATGTATGAGAAGTTCTAAATGAACCTTCTCCAATATTGAATAGCTCCTAAAAATATTCTCACTTCAGTAGTGTTAGTAGGCTTAGGCCAATTGACAATTACATCAACTTTTGAAGGATCTATTTTTAAATTTCTACCTCCTACAATATGACCCAAGTAAACTAATGAAGTTTTTCCAAATTCACACTTTGACAATTTTACATACAATTTCTCCTTTTTCAAAGTATCTAATACTTGCTTTACATGCCCCACATGTGCTTCCCAAGTTTTGTAAAGACCAAGATATCATCTAAGTATACAATGACAAAGTCATCTAAAAATGGTCGAAAAACATCATTCATTACCCGCATGAAGGTTGCAGGTGCATTGCAAAGCCCAAAGGGCATCACCAACCACTCAAATAGACCTTACTTGGTCTTGAAGGTTGTCTTCCACACATCACTTTATACAATTCTGATTTGGTGGTAGCCACTGCGCAAATCCAACTTGGTAAAGAACACAACATCTTTTAACTGGTCGAGCAAGTCATCTATGCGAGGAAGCGGGTATCGATTCTTGATCGTGATCTTGTTGAGAGCCTGATAGTCAATGCACATCCTCCATGTGCCATCTTTCTTCATCACCAACACAATCGGCGAACCACATGGAGAGGAGCTGGGTCTGATCACTCCTTGGTCCAACAAGTCTTGAACCTGCTTCTTAATCTCTGCCATTTCAACTGCGGACAACCTGTACATGCCCACATTAGGAAGAGGGGCATCCTGCTGGAGATGGATCTCATGTTGAATCTCCCGTTTGGGAGGCAAACCTGTAGGTTCCTGAAATATTTCATCATAGTTAGCCACAATATCAATCATAGCCTTTTTATGAGAAGGATCACAACCTTTGAAAGCATCGGGTGCCTCAGCATCTTTTTCTCTCACAACCATGAGCATGTATCTCTTATTAGTGTTGATGAGCCGCTTCATCTGTCTTGCACTAACAAGAGTGGTGTTAGCCTTCATACTGTGAGCTCTCACAATGTACTCCACCCCATTTTTGGTGAGATGGTACTTGTTCTCATGATGAAAGAATACTGCTTTTCGATCATACAAGTATGGGCTTCCCAATACGATACCGCGGATGTCAAGAGGAACAACATCTAAGTCCACCTCATCGATCAACTTTGAAGCAATAAAAAACCTTAACCTGCGTTGCTTAGTCACCTCTAGCTTAGCATGATCACATACCCATCCAAGAGGATAAGGCTTGGGGTGAGGTTTAGTTTGTATGCCCAACTTCTTAACAACTGATTTTGAGATCAAATTTACTTGAGAACCCGGATCAAATAATGTTTCAATATTTGTATGCTTAGAAACAACTCTGATGTGAAACAACTCACTTCTTCTTTTCTCATTTTCTTTAGAAACATGAGTAGAACTTGAACCGGTATGAGGAGTTTTGTTACCTTGCATTCCCACGGCTGTAATCATGGTTTCGTCACTTGAGTCAGAACCCAAATCTCGTTGTGCTATTTCAATAGTCTTTTTGTTCTTTTTGCCTCCATAATGCTTTGGCCTCTGTTCAGGATGCAACTTCCAACAACTTTCTTCATCATGCCCATCAGTGTCGCAATGTTTGCAATGGAGCTTTCCTCCTTCCTTCTTGGCAGTAGCTGTCTTCTTGCTCTTGTCTTTCTTTTTGGACTTGTGGTTGTTGTTGGGATTGAAAGGCTTCTTCGGATGGTCTTCTTGCAAATGCTTCCCCCTACTCTCAAGGTGAGTAGCTTGAACACTTGCTTCATCCATACTAGTAGGATTCAACAGCAGCAAAGTATGGCGTAGATAATGATGAAGAGCACCAATGTACTTCAAAAGAGTGTCAGGAGAATCTAAATAAATATTCAACTCTAGAGGTTTCTTTCTAAATTCTTTAGTAAAATTCTGAACACTCTGACCCTTGCCTTGTCTAAAACTTTGCCAATCCATCATAGCCTTTTGAACATAACCCAATGGATAAAATTGCTTACGTAAAGCAGAAATGAAAGCAGACCAAGATGAGAGAAAATTACCCATTTGTTTGCTACCTTGCTGAAGCTTGCTTTCCCACCATACAAGTGTGGTTCCTGTCAACCGAAGTGAAGCCAACTGAATCTTCACATCTTCTTCTTTGATCTGCTGGACTCGGCAATAGACCTCAATTTGCCTTATCCAATTATTCAACTTCTCTGCATTCGCTTCCCCATTGAACATGGGAAAATCAAACTTCACATTGAGCTTCAATAAGGGCTTCTTTTGAGGCTCTTTGTGAGGAACCTTGGAATGCTGAGAATGAGATGAGGAAGAAGCACTTGAACTTGTGCTTGAAGCTGAAGGTGAAGAGTGAGGCTCAGGAGGCTCTTCGCCACCTCCTCCTTGGTTAACTGAAGCGTTGCCTTCATCCTTCACTTCTTTGTCTTCCTTCTTTACTTCACTGCCTTTTCTTTCTTTTGCCATGCGTTCTTCATAGTTTGCAAACAACTTGTCTACCTTGTCAGCCATCATGTAGAAGACCTTATAAAAGTTTTCCTCCATCTCGATGCGGGCATCATTAGAATCCATCTTCCTCCTTCGGTGTGCACGTCCGATCTCAGAATTGTAAGGCTCTAATGTACCCTCACCAGCTTGCATTTTATCCCTCATGAGCATCCACACTCACAATCCAACGTCAAATAGACTTTCTCTAATACCACATGATCCGAAAACAAGATCTTTGCTACTCTATGATGTCAATATGAATTGCATAAAGAGCATGAATGAAGTTCACAAATCCATAAGAAGAGAACCAAACAGCATAGACAATACGCACATAACGACAACAAGTTGATAACGGAGTTCGTCCAGGATGGACTACATCTCTGGGCCTGCTTCTCAATAGGAGGGCCGATCTATAATCTCAGCGTAAGGAAAAATACATGGAAATGATACAATGAAATCTTGGCAACAATGGTCAGGAAGAGAACCACTTCCCAAAACACAACCAGACTGCTTCTAGCAACTCCGAAGCCTGAAGACAGTGTAAAACAAGTATAAACACTTGTACCTTCCTCCTGCAGAGCTACGCAATCACCCTTCTCTCCTTTAGCTACAAAGTCTCCACTCCAAACCATGAGTGGAAAATGGCAACTAAGGGGGCTTATATAGCCATGACTTGCCCCTCTTCACATTTTCCTCATGTTCTCATTGGTTACAACAAATTTTTCCCAAGAAGGCATACGGTTCCAACTCCCCACACTTGGTTAGGCTCTTCTTAAATTATGTAGTTGGCATAGTTACAACTATGCCAACCACATTTTATATTTTTAGAATATTACAATAAAATTCTTTTCCCCCAAAACCACATGGTTCATTGAACCCACAATATGGTTTATTTTTTAAAACAAATTTGTTATAACGTAACTTGTTTTTAGACCCACTTATAACCCATTTTATATAGTTTATAATTCGACATGTGCTGAAATAGAGCCTGGGCTCCCGTGCTGGTCGGAGCTCCCAGTCATGTTGGAGGAAGAACCAAGGTCAGGGCTAAGCCCCGGCTCCTTTGGGGCTCGAAATGCCACTTTAAATAATATTATTTCCATACATTATACAAGGAACACTACCAGCGTAGTTGGTAAAGGTGCAGAGACAAGGTATGGGAGGTCAGGAGTTCGAAACCGGCGGAGCAGCAACATTTTGGTGAACTTCAATCAATATTGGCCAATCCGGTGCTGCCACATGGCAGTTCTGGATTGGTCCACCTCAACGCCCAGTCAGCTGCCAACTCATCTTTCGTACTTCCAACTATGTTTCGTAGTCACCTCCGTGCTGACACGTGTCGTATTCGTATTGGTCCATACTGCTGACTAGATTGCCACCTCATCGTCCGTACATGACACGTGTCACATCCTGATTGGTCCGTACTACCACCTGTTTGTCCATACAACTGCCATGTCATCCGTTCGGACTGTACAGATGCCACATGTCGTCCTCCCATTGGTTCATACACATGCCACATCGTCATGTTTGTACAGTATGGATGCCATGTGGCACCTCTTTTTGCCAATTTTGCCTGTTGACCTCATAGAACAAAACGCGATAACTTTCTCATACGGAGTCCGTTTGAGGTGAAACAAATGCCATTGGAATCGTCTCGAAGAGCCCTTCAATCTGGTGCTAGTTTTACTAATATTGGAGGACTTTGAAAATTTGACCTTCTTGGATCCTCCTGGATCTAGCGGTCACTCCGATGGTGGAGATATGTCCGAGGAAGGGGTAAGTATATTACAACATGTTATTTTTTCAGTACATATTATTCCATCCATTCAAATCCATGTCTAACTATGGTAACACTTTATGAATGTAGACGTCATCGCAAATCCCTGCACCGCCTCTTTCGTTTGGATCTCCCCGTAGTCCAAACATAGATAAGGGGGTTGTTTACACCAGACGAGGTCCCTCTTCCTTGAACAAAGAGGGTGTGCATGAGGATCAACCTACTCATCCCATGGTAATGTACACACTTCCAATGGCACTTGTTGGTTAGCTATGAATTCACTTCACAAGTGTTTTTTCTTAATGTTATTTTTGCATGTTTACAGCATCAAGATGTAGAGTCATCCGTGCCATAACTTAGTGGGATTGTTGATTCTACTGTCAATGCCGCATCTACAATAGGGATAAGTAACAGTGAGGTACATATACTTGAATATTTGTAATTGTACATTTCATTTGTATTGTTTCTAGACATGCACGATGTCTAACTATTTAATCATTTGGAAAATGTAGCCACACCCTGGTCCATTAGTGCATGCAACTAAGGTTGATGTTCAACCTACGGATCCTCTTACTACTGAAGAGTCCCAACCTAATCCCCTAGAAATGGTTTTTTCGGTGAGATGTTCATTTTTTACATAATTGATTAGTACTTTCTCATTCATGTACATGTTGATAATTCTTGAGATAATTGACATATTTTTTTTTATTCATAGAGAAGCATGGAAAAGAGGCTTGTTGCAAGGTGGAGGACAATAGAGGCACCTACACCCTCGACACCATAGGCATCTATACCCCCGACGAATGCAGTGAGTCTTTGTTTTATTTACAATTGAGTCATATTTTAAATTTTCAAACTTTGTTATTGATGGACAATACTAGTTCAGTTACCTGATCAAGAAATATTGTCATTGATTTGAAGTTTCCAGAGATGCACAGTGGTCGTAGACAGAGCCGAAGAGCATCATGGTCCGGGAAAAACAAGAGAAAGTTAGATTTTTGATGTGTTAGTCCAGGACAAATATGTATTTTTATGTACAATCCGGAGTTAGAGTATAGGGGCGCGGTCCAGGACAGATGTACTTTTTTTTACACATGTACATCAAATATGTTTTTGATACATGTACATTGAAAGGCCATAGATAGGCCTTCTATTTTTGTATTATAACTTTCATGATATAAAAAATATTTCATATCAAGGCTCTTGAGATATTCATGGTTCAGTCTTTTAAGTGTGATTATACATGTGTGGCGAAGAATGTTTCTATGTGAAATGTTCCCAATTTTTTTTATAGATTTTACAATTGCATGGAGATATCAGTTATAAATTTGAGAACAATGCACAATTACAAGAAATTACTTAATGACAAAATTGTACATTTTAATTGTTTTTTACCACTATCCAATTGCATATACAATGTTATATTAACAATGTCAAATTGTATTCAAAAACATGGAACATAGGTCTAATACACATTTAAGCACCCAGCACAGCTAAGCAACTGATCCAACTTGGTGGAATACAAAAGCACCTTACCCACATAACAACCTAACAAACATTTAAAGGATGCATGGAGTTGACACACTTAAGTGATGCACCAGTGTGGTCTACATAAATAAAATTATTGTTTGGCATGATGTCTTTCATCTAACGAATACATGGGATACACATCAAACCTAAAAGTATCTTAGTATTATAAGGTTGATTCAAAATAATGGTTATGACTATATCCTGCACATTATGTATGTCCTGCACATTATTTTATCATTTTGTTAATGTACATGGAATTTGATGAATGACCTCGAGTAACAACTTTGAAAGAGATGAAGGTTATGTGTGATTAATGTACATGGCATTTTCAAAACATTCGTAGCATGAAGATATATATATTTTGTAATAATGGCGTAATAGAATGGCCACTTTTTTCTAAACATAAACATGTTCCATTACATGGTTACTGATGTAATGGCATTTTCTCCTCTTGCATTTCATCGTACAAATGCTCACATCTCTTGTATGAGGGGAAGATCTACAATCGCCTTCAAGCTGACCTTTATGTGCAAAAATTTCACATTCACTTACTGAGCAAAACCCTAGTTTCCAAAATTGACAAAAAAAAATGATCCCTTGTCCATGGACCCAGAGTAGAGGGCCACTCTAGCACTATCACAATCTACTGAATCCAATAGAGCTGATGGTTCATCGATCTGAGCAATGGTCATCAATCTATGGAATGTTGAATCCCACCTCCTACAAGCTTTTAGGGACACCCGTTGAATCCCTAACCGGGGCATAGAGTGGAAACCGTGCATCAAAAAGGGCTTTCAATGGGTCGTGTAAGCGTTTTTAGGTATGTTCCATGTGGGAACGCTAGCCACACATTCACGGTCAAGGAATTTGCAAAGCCGACCCATATGTGCAGAAATTGGACATTCACTTATTGAGCAAAACCCTAGTTTCCAAAATTGACCAAAATAATAGTCTCTTCTCCATGGAAGCATATTAGAGGGCCACCCTAGCACTATCTCGATGTATAAAATCCAACGCAGCTGACGGTTTGTCAATCCGAGCAATGGTCATGATTCTATGGCACGTTGAATCCCACCTCCTGCAAACTTTCAAGGACACCTGTTGAATTCCTACCTGGAGCATAGAATGGAAACCGTGCATCAAAAAGGACTTTTGGTGTTTTTTTCAAGATTGTTTAGGCATGTATTATGTGGGAACGCTAGCCACACCTTCACGGTCAAGCAATATGTGAATTTGACCCCTATGTGCAAAAATTTCACATTCACTTACTGAGCAAAACCCTAGTTTCCAAAATTGACCAAAATAATGGTCTCTTCTCCATGGAACCAGATTAGAGGGCCACCCTAGCACTATCTCGATGTCCAAAATTTGACGGAGCTGATGGTTCATCGATCCAAGCAATGGTCATGATTCTGCGGCACGTTGAATCCCACCTCCTACAAGTTTTCAGGGACACCTGTTGAATCCCTACCCGGGGCATAGAATGGAAACCGTACATAAAAAAGGGCTTCCAGTGGGTCATGCAAGTGTGTTTAGGCATGTATTATGTGGGAATTCTAGCCACACCTTCAAAGTCAAGCAATATGCGAATTTGATCCCCATGTGCAAAAATTTCACATTCACTTACTGAGCAAAACCCTAGTTTCCAAAATTGACCAAAATAATGGTATTTTCTCCATGGAACCATATTAGAGGGCCACCCTAGCACTATCCCAATATCTTGAATACAACAGAGTCAACGGTTCATCGATCCGAGCAACGGTCATGATTCTGTGGCACGTTGAATCCCACCTCCTACAGGCTTTCAAGGACATGTGTTGAATCCCTACCCAAGGAATAGAATGGAAATTATGCATAAAAAATGGATTTCGATGGTTTTTGCAAGCATTTTAGTCATGTGTTATGTGGGAACACTAGCCACACCTTCACGATCAAGCAATACGCGAATTTGACCCCCATGTGCAAAAATTTCACATTCACTTACTGAGCAAAACACTAGTCTCCAAAATTGACCAAAATAATGGTCTCTTCTCCATGGAACAAAATTAGAGGGCCACCCTAGCACTTTCCCAATGTCCTGAATCCAACGGATCTGACGGTTCGTCGATCCGAGCAACAGTCATGATTCTGTGGCACGTTGAATCCCACCTCCTACAGGATTTCAGGGACACCTATTGAATCCCTACCCAGGGCATAGAATAGAAACCGTGCATAAAAAAGGGCTTTCAGTGGATCATGCAAGTGTGTTTAGGTACCTGTTATATGGGAATGCTAGCCACACCTTCACGGTCTAGCAATATGCGAATTTGACCTCCATGTGCAAAAATTTCACATTCACTTACTGAGCAAAACCTTAGTTTCCAAAATTGACCAAAATAATGGTTTATTCTCCATGGAACTAGATTAGAGGGCCACCCTAGTACTATCCTGGTGTGTTGAATCCAACGGAGCCAACAGTTCATCGATCCGAGCAATGGCCATGATTCTGTGGCACGTTGAATCCCACCTCCTACAGGATTTCAGGGACACCTGTTGAATCTCTACCCAGGGCATAGAATGGAAACCGTGCATAAAAAGGGATTCTAGTGGGTCATCCAAGTGTGTTTAGGCACCTTGTATGTGGGAATGCTAGCCACACCTTCACGGTTGAGTAATATGCGAATTTGACCCCCATGTGCAAAAATTTCACATTCACTTACTGAGCAAAACCCTAGTTTCCAAAATTGACCAAAATAATGATCTCTTCTCCATGGAACTAGATTAGAGGGCCTCCATAGCACTATCCCGATGTCTTGAATCCAATGGAGCTTACGGTTCATCGATCCGAGCAACGGTCATGATTCTGTGGCACATTGAATCCTACCTCCTACATGCTTTCAGGGACACCTGTTGAATCCCTACCCAGGGCATAGAATGGAAACCGTGCATAAAAAAGGGCTTTCGGTGGGTCGTGCAAGCATTTTTAGGTATGTGTTATGTGGGAATGCTAGCCACATCTTCACGGTTGAGTAATATGAGAATTTGATCCCCATGTGCAAAAAATTCACATTCACTTACTGAGCAAAACCCTAGTTTCCAAAATTGACCAAAATAATGGTCTCTTCTCCATGGAACCAGATGAGAGGGCCACCCTAGCACTATCCTGATGTCTTGAATCCAACGGAGTCGACGGTTCATCAATCCGAGCAACATTCATGATTCTGTGGCACGTTGAATCCCACCTCCTATAGGCTTTCACGGACACCTATTGAATCCCTACGCGGGGCATAGAATGGAAACCGTGCATGAAAAAACTATTATATTTAAAGGTTTCAATGATCTCACTACATGCATACTAAATTCAACTTTGTGAATCAACATGATTTGAAGCATAAGTCCACCGGATTTGAAAAAGTTGAGCTGGACATTAGATTGATTATGAATTGAGTTGTGATAGTAAGATAAGATTAGGGTTAGGATTAGGGTTTCCTAGGTAGGGTTATGGTTATGGGCCATGCATGTTAAACAATAAACCCTAGTTAGGGATATGGTTTTCCAAGTTTGGCCTTCGTTGGCATGAAATGCATTGTCCAACTTTGGCCCAAATCTCTTATTATCTTTTATTATCTTTTAAGTAGAAATTAAACTTTTAAATATAAAAAAATGAGATGAAATTCCAACACTACTAGGAACTACCCCTTTGGCAATGGACATGCGGGTATAAGAGGTGAGTTGTCAAGAAGGAAATTATACAAGCCTTAAAACATAAGTTTATTGTTTCGGCATCGTGTTTCCATCATCCTAGTTGTATATATCGGCTGAAAACATTGACAATATTACCTACTTGAAAAATTAGGGTTTTAGTCCTGTAAGAGAGCCTACAAAGAACTTTGATAGGTATGACCTACAAAGGTACATGTATGTAATCTAATGTTATGTATATCATGTGATTGAGATCTTGAAATGTTCATATGATTGATATATCTGGTTTATTGATCATACATAAAATTTGGCATGTTCATTAACTTGACATACAAGAGAATTTTTGGCATATTTATAAATAACATTATGGAAAACACCGCATATTAAGAACAAAAAATTTTCATATTCATAAGAAACATACATGGGAAAATTAAAATTATGATACATACCTCATCATGCTAGATCCCACCTAATATCATACAACCAAGGCCTCCAGATCATCTCTTATAATAATGGTCTCCATTAGTCTCTCGTGTTATGTATCCAGTAAGAAGTAGCGTACAAGAACACAAAATTGACATATTCATAAGAAACATACATGGGAAAATTAAAATTATGATACATACCTGATCATGCTAGATCCCACCTAATATCATACAACCAAGGCCTCCAGATCATCTCTTGTAATGATGGTCTCCATTAGTCTCTCGTGCTATGTATCCGGTAAGAAGTAGCATACAAGAACACAAAATTGACATATTCATAAGAAACATACATGGGAAAATTAAAATTATGATACATACCTCATCATGCTAGATCCCACCTAATACCATACAACCAAGGCCTCCAGATCATCTCTTGTAATGATGGTCTCCATTAGTCTCTCATGCTATGTATCCGGTAAGAAGTAGCATACAAGAACACAAAATTGACATATTCATAAGAAACATACATGGAAAAATTAAAATTATGATACATGCCTGATCATGCTAGATCCCACCTAATATCATACAACCCAGGCCTCCGGATCATCTCTTATAATGATGGTCTCCATTAGTATCTCGTGCTATGTATCCGGTAAGAAGTAGCGTACAAGAACACAAAATTGACATATTCATAAGAAACATACACGGGAAAATTAAAATTATGATACATACCTCATCATGCTAGATCCCACCTAATATCATACAACCAAGGCCTCCGGATCATCTCTTATAATGATGATCTCCATTAGTATCTCGTGCTATGTATCCGGTAAGAAGTAGCGTACAAGAACACAAAATTGACATATTCATAAGAAACATACAAGGGAAAATTAAAATTATGATACATACCTCATCATGCTAGATCCCACCTAATATCATACAACCAAGGCCTCCGGATCATCTCTTATAATGATGGCCTCCATTAGTCTCTCGTGCTATGTATCCGGTAAGAAGTAGCGTACAAGACCACAAAATTGACATATTCATAAGAAACATACACGGGAAAAGTAAAATTATGATACATACCTCATCATGCTAGATCCCTCCTAATATCATACATCCAAGGCCTCCAGATCATCTCTTATAATGATGGTCTCCATTAGTCTCTCGTGCTATGTATCCGGTAAGAAGTAGCATACAAGAACACAAAATTGACATATTCATAAGAAACATACACGGGAAAAGTAAAATTATGATACATACCTCATCATGCTAGATCCCACCTAATATCATACAACCAAGGCCTCCGGATCATCTCTTATAATGATGGTCTCCATTAGTCTCTCGTGCTATGTATCCGGTAAGAAGTAGCGTACAAGAACACAAAATTGACATATTCATAAGAAACATACACGGGAAAATTAAAATTATGATACATACCTCATCATGCTAGATCCCACCTAATATCATACAACCAAGGCCTCCAGATCATCTCTTATAATGACG
>LPNX010575294.1:203651-205352 GCA_001517045.1 Pseudotsuga menziesii | reverse complement strand
ATCATGCTAGATCCCACCTATTATCATACAACCAAGGCCTCCGGATCATCTCTTATAATGATTGTCTCCATTAGTCTCTCGTGCTATGTATCCGGTAAGAAGTCGCGTACAAGAACATAAAATTGACATATTCATAAAAAACATACATGGGAAAATTAAAATTATGATACATACCTCATCATGCTAGATCCCACCTATTATCATACAACCAAGCCCTTCGGATCATCTCTTATAATGATGGTCTCCATTGGTCTCTCGTGCTCTGTATCCGGTAAAATGTAGAGTACCTTCAATGAATTCCGACTAGGCATTGTTCGTACCTGGAGGTTTGTACCAATGATTAAGTTGGTAAAGTGATACACACTTGCAACTGGTTTGTAATATCTGTAAACATATCCACCCTTCTTTCTTGCATTGTTGTCATGCGTAAGATATTCACCTTTAACAACCATAGACCCGATGGGGAAGTGGTTGTTTTCATCATCAGTCATGGACATAATGAGGGTTTTCTTTCCCTCTATACAACGTACCAACCAATAATCACCACCCCATTCACTATCTTTTGAGGCAACCACTGCGTATATGTGTACTGCATAGTATGATTGTAGGTATATGAGCAAATATTTTTCGTGTGATACAAGGCCATTATTGTTAAGGAAATGCATCATACCAGGTTGTACAAGGTCTGATACATGATCAAAATCTATAGAAATAGACGATTGGTCTTATTCCAAAGGATTTAACTCAACAATTGCACGCTGATCAAGTGGAAGTGATATGCGATCCCATCCATCAACCCAATCCAATGATTCATAGACATCCCAACCACCATCACAACAAGGCGAGAAAAAACAAAATAGTTTTTTGGTCCAAATTTCAAATACTGGGTTATTAGAGCTTCAAACCGAATGAAAGCCACAAGTCCCAGGAATAGTCTTGGATTCCCATACATGTGAACGATCTATGTCTACCACCTGCCAAAAAAATCTCTCCACATGTCTCTTTCTTGTGGATTCTACTCGCATAGATGATTCCTCTCCCATTACTGACGTGCACCACCTAATTATAGATTGAGCATTTTGAATAGTAGATATTGTAGATAATTTCAATTCCTCTCTTCATAGGGCTGTTTTGACACATGCTCCAGCTCCATCATGCTCTCCTTTACCATGCCCAGTCTCAAAATAGTTCCACATATGTGGAACTTCGTAGTTTTTATGCAATGAACACAACCATTGAAATATGTGTGCATTTTTTAATTGACCAGCACATCCATCAGACCAAATCCAGGGTCGATCCATCTGTATGTTCCTGCCCTTCAAATGATCATAGAACATGATGAATCAATGACCTACATAGTGGAATTCATGGCACCTATCATCACTTATGTAGAAGTGATATCCCTTTAGAATTTCTCTTTGCTCTTCACTGCTCTTTAGGCCATGCCTATATGTGATATGCACCATCAAGGAAACCTGCTCAGAGTGATAATACTGACTTTGGATCTCATTTTGAGGTTGCAAAGTGTAGTTCTTGGAAAAATCAACAATTGAAAGTATAGTACCATGAGGAAATGTATCTCTGCATATTCTAAACTTCTCATCCTGCCATAGTGCCAAGTGGACATGCTGAACATATTGATGTGTCTTTTCAATAAATTCCTTGACGAAGACACTAACCTGTACGTGTTGACACAAAATG
>LPNX010575294.1:151151-193651 GCA_001517045.1 Pseudotsuga menziesii | reverse complement strand
GCAATCCGCAATGTAGAATGAAGCCTCAATCCACAATCTGCAATTTGCAAAAAGCTAATCGTGGAAGCTTAATTACGAAAGGATAAATATAAACGTTACAACTTACAATCCACAATCCGCAACCTGCATTGCAGAAGGATAATTATAAATGTTAAAAATTACAATACGCAATCTATATTACGAAAGGATAATTATAAAAGTTAATATTTACACCCACAATCTGAAATCCGCATTGCTGAAAGATCATTGTGGATGGGTACTTGCGGAAGCGTTATTGTTTATTGTTTAATATGAGTTCTGAAATTCACAGTCTGCATCTGCGGGGAGATAATTGCAGAAAGGTCCTTGTGGAGGGAAAATCTGTGGAGTGATCATTGTGGAATGATCATTACGGAATGGTCACTACAAAAAATACAGTAAACTTAGAGAAATAGGATTAAATGGTGAAGTGATTGGAAAATTAATTATTCAAAATTGGATTCAGAGTTTGAGGAATGGTTGATCAAAATTTTAATGCGAATAATGTCCAATAAACTCCCAAAGTTCAATAATCCCCTGTTACAATTAGGGACTTTAATAAAACTATCTTCAGATATATATCAAAGAATTTTATTTATTTATTTATGGTATTTTGAGGTGTGTTACATATGGTATTAGAGCATGGTTACAGCACTAGGCCTGAATTGGCTCAACACTAAAACTACTACAGAAAACTAACTTCTATTTTTATTTTGGTTAAATTCTCTTACAAACACCAAAGAGAAGAATAAATACATTTTGTAGGATACATGGCAGATGCAAAGATGTGTATAAAAGAGGAACATCGCCCAGAAAATACTTTAAATAACGAAGAGGGTAACTTAAGGGATGGATAATTTTGGGTAGACTTAAATGACAATCAGGATAATAAATCTGAACTAAAACGAACTGTCCAAGAGTTAAGATCCGAACTGAGAAAAGTTAAATAAGATAACGAGCAAATTATAAAGGCTCAAGAAGAACTAAATGCTATTATGATAGCAAAATTACATAATGATGAAAAAGAAAAAAATAAGGGACCTAAACACAAAATACCTAAAACTACACCTTACAAACATAAGGGCAGAAAGCTGGAATTTTCTAGCCATAAATCTAACACTTCAAGTGAAGAGTCAGTTAAACATCACATATAACAACAAGAGTAAAGTGAAAGCAATGATGATAACAAAAAGAAAAATAAATACAAACCCTATGAGGAAATCTATGGGGAGTTTAAGAAAATAAAACCACCCATGTTTAATGAGGATATTGAGAAGGGCGAAGAGGAAGAGGCTTGGTTGTCTAGAATGAAAAAGTATTTTCAGATATAAAACTACTCTGACGAGTTAAAGGCTAAAATGGACATCTATAATATGACTGGAAAAGAAGATATATGGTGGCAAGACATAAAGAAGGTTAAAGGGATAAAACTGAGATATGTAACTTGGAAAACATTTAAGAAACTCTTTAAAAGAAAGTACTTATCAGAACAATATTATGAAGAAAAAGAAAAAATAATTTTATGAACTAAGGCTAGGAGCCATGATGATGAAAGAACTATGCAGTAAGTTATTAAGCCTACTTCGTTATGTTCCTTATATAATTGATGAGAAAGCTAAAATACAACTTTTGTTTGACCAAAACAAGAATAAAAGGGAAAGTATACAAACTTCGAAAAGTCAAAGGCCAAATAATTTTGATCCTAGGAAAAAGAAAAATAAGTTCCATAAAAACACGGGAAGTAATTATAGAGGGTATCAGGGTAATAATTACAAAAGCTTTAAACCCCAAGATTCTGCAGTAAAAGAACCTTTAATTGTTCTTAAGAAAAACCCAGCAAAAAAAGAACCCTTAAAATGTTGGGAGTGTGGAGGGCCACAATACTTTAAAGATTGTCCAGTAAAAAAAAAAAAAATAATGTTCATTCTATCCAGAAAGCAGTCATAGTTGGGGACATCGCCGGGAGCATGCCCAAAATCTACGCTGCATTGGAAAATCAGCAAGCAAACCACCAGACTTCTATGGTTGAAATTAAAGGTATGATAAACACTCATCCTATCTCTATTTTAATTGATCCAGGTGCAATCCTGAGCTATATATCACCTAGAATAGTGGATTTGTGCAAATTTGAACCTGAAAAGTTTGATAAGTTGTGGCTAGTACAGCTAGCCACAGGTACAAAATGAAAAGTTACCAGTCTTGTTAGAAATTGTAAATTGATGATGAATGATTTCTTTACGCATGTTAATGTAAATATTATGCCATTAGGATTCTATGATTTATTAATAGGAATGGATTGGATAGAAGAGCATAAAGTGGTGTTGAATTGTCTTGATAAAACCTTTACATGTACTGACAATAATGGAAACAATATAAAAGTTAAAGGGATCCCTAGGAAGGTGACTATCAGAGAAATATCTGCACTACAAATGAAAAGATCAGTAAGAAAAGGATGTAAAGTATTTGTTGTCATAATGAATGTTAATGGAAACGATAAGGAAATTAAACTAAAAGACATACCAATCTTGAAAGAGTTTGAAGACGTCTTTCCAGAAAAATTTCTTGGACTTCCTCCGAAAAGAGACATTGAATTCACGATCGATTTAATACCCGGAGCAGTACCAACATCAAAAGATCCATATCGAATGAATATAATAGAACTTACAGAGATGATATCACAATTACAAGAACTAATCGATAAAAGTACATTTGACCTAGTCTCTCTCCCTGGGGAGCACTGCTCTTGTTTGTGAAAAAGAAGGATGGAACTTTAAGATTATGTATAGATTACCGACTGTTAATTAAAATGACCATCAAGAACCATTACCCACTCCCTTGGATAGATTATCTACTATATCAATTCCGTTGAGAAACTATCTTCTCAAAGATAGACTTAATGTCAGGTTACCATCAAGTACGAATAAAGGATGAGGACATATTTAAAACAAGGTTTAGGACCCGTTATGGTCACTATGAGTTTGTCATAAAGCCTTTTGGGTTGACAAATGCACCTGTTGCATTCATGTGTTTAATGAACAACATCTTAAGCAACTACCTAGATAAGTTTTTGGTTTTCTTCATTGACGACGTACTTGTAGCTGGACAAAAGGCCTAGCCATGTACAAATGCACCTCCCTTCTGTCTATAGGACAAAAGAGTAGAGTCTGTGGATAAACAAGAGCCATAGGAAACTATTAGAAGAAAAAATAACTAAACATCTACAAACTACAAATTGAAAAAACAAGAATGATACAATATACCTTCCAATCCGGTTTAAAAGGGAGCCACCATGCCCAAACTCAGAGCAATGCCTCTCCACAGGCTAGGATAGTGTGGAGGCCGTCTCAACACACAAGGAAATGAACAAATGGAGAAAATGGAGTTGTGGGGATGAATAGATTAAGAGTGATGGTCTCTCAAGGTACTCATGTGGGCATAATAATGACACGAAGGAAGAGTCATGTGAGATGGGGACCTCCACCTCTCTATTTATAGATTTTTTCTCTTTTAGGGTTTTTAGCCCCTAGTTAGGGTTTTAGGCCTTGCCTAGGGTTTTAAGTCCCTTTCACTTGTTTCTTAGCTCTTTTTGGGGTTTTTAAGCCCTTTGAGGTGTTTAGGCCCTTTTTGGGGTGTTTAGCCCCTTTGTGAGATTTTTAGCTTCTTTGTGAGCTATTTTGGCTCTTTTTGTTGGTTTTTAAGCCCTTTTTTATTATTTTTTAGCCTTTGAGATAAAAACATAGGTTAAACATGGGTGTGGAGGTAAAATGGGTTAGGAAATGGATGTTTGGATATGGTGTAGGTTATATGGAGCAAGTCAAGCAATTTTTTGCGTTAACAATACTAATCTACTCTAAGAACGAACAAGAACATAAAGAACATTTAAGAATAGTTTTGCAAGTACTAAGAGAACAACTTTATGAAAAAATCAGTAAATGTGATTTCTTTAAAGATAAGATTCAGTACCTCGGACACGTAGTGTCCAAGGATGGAATCTCAGCTGATCTAGACAAAGTAAAGGCCATCGTGGAATGACCAGTTTTTAAAAACGTATCTGACATAAGATCATTTATGGGAATTACGGGTTACTGCCGGAAGTTCATAGAAGGCTTCTCTAAGATTTCCTACCCCATAACTTATTTACGAAAGAAAGGTAAAAAGTTCGAATGGACTGAAAAATGCATGGAAAGCTTTAACAAACTAAAACACTTATTAACTACCACATTGATCTTAAGACTGTTGATCCATTCAAGTATTTTTTCATATGTACTGACGCTTGCAATGAAGGGCTAGGTGTATTTTTATTACAAGACAATTATGTTGTGGCATATGAATCTAAGAAATGAAAAGAACATGAGAAAAACTATGTAACACATGATTTAGAGCTTGCTGCTATAATTCACGCCTTAAAAATGTGACGACATTATTTAATTGGAAGTAAATTTTTACTTATGTTAGATAACATAAGTATTAAATATTTATTTGACCAATAGAATTTGAATGCAAGACAGACCGGATGGATTTCCTTCTTAAGAAAATATGATTTTGAAATAAAAAATATAAAAGGAAAAGAAAATAAAGTGGCAGACGCTCTAAGTCGTCATGAAAATTAATGTTTGCAAGGAGAAGCTACGAATATGATCTGGAAAATCAGATTTTAAGTGTTGAAAATTATGATAGGAAATATCAGATTTTAAAAGAAAAGACTGTTAAAAGCTAAGAAAGTCAAGTAAAAATGTATTTTAGCCTAAACCAACAAGGACTATTGCTACATAAAAACAGGTTGTGTATTCCAAACATAATAGAATTAAAAATTACAGTTATGTATGAGCTTCATAAAAGACTGTCTTCAGGGAATCCTGGATACCAAAAAATGATCACTATGATCAGAAAAAAAAAAATTCTTTTGGCCAAATATGAAGAAAGAAGTGGTTGAATACCTAACTTGCTTCCTAGAATATCAGTATGTTAAAGCATGGCATGAACATCCTGCAGGATTGTTGAAACCATTACCTATTTTAGAATGGAAATGGGAAACAATTAGCATGGAATTCATCACCGGCCTACCAAAGAATTTCAAACAACAAGATTCCATCATGGTTGTAGTTGACAAATTAAGTAAGGCCGATCATTTTATTCTTGTTAAATCTACATATAAAGTTGTTAACATTGCAGATATTTTCATGAAAGAAATATTCAGGCTAGATGGTGTACTAAAAGAGATAGTCTCGGAGAGACACAAAGCTTATAGGTAACTTCTGGAAATCCTTGTTCAAAGGTTTGGGCACACAATTAAATTTCAGTACTGCATATCATCCACAAACGGATGGGCAGGCTGAAAGAGTAAATCAAGTCTTAGAGGACATGCTAAGGATGTATGTCATGGATAAATAAGGTAAATGGGAAGATTACATACACTTAGAAGAATTTGCATATAATAATAATTTCCAAGTTTCTACAGGTATGAGTTCATTTGAAATATTATATGGGCGTAAGTGTAATACTCCAATTTCATGGAGCAACCCAGTTGATAGATTAATGTTATGACCTGACTTATTGAAAGATATGGAACTAAACGTGAAATAGGTACAAAAAAATTTGAAGGTTTCCCAAGACAGGAAGAAAAGTTATGCTGATTTAAAAAGAACTCTTAGAGAGTTCCAAGTGGGCAATCATGTGTATATAAAGGTAAAGCCCAAGAAAAGTTCCTTGAGACTGAGCCAGTATTCAAAATTGGCACCCAGATATTGCAGGCCATTTGAAATTCTAGCTAAAGTAGGGTCGGTTGCATACTAGTTAGCCCTACCACTCAATAGCAAAGTGCATAATGTGTTTCACATTTCTATATTGAAAAGATATTTTCATGATGGTTCTCATGTGATTGATTGGAATGTAATTTAGGTGGAACCCAAGGGAGAGTTCCAAGTGGGGTTGGAGCGCATTCTTGACAGGAGAGAAATTTTACCCAGGAACAGTACCATCGGATAAGTAAAGGTGCAATGGAAGCACCTTAGTCTGGAAGAAGCTAATTGGGAGCTAGAAAGTAAGGTGCAGGAGGCATATCTAGACTTATTCCACGAGGCTGAAATGGAAGAATGAAAACAAAGGTTATAACATCGAGGATGGTGTTATCCTTTAATGGGAAGTATATGTAATACCCCCCGAATTAATAACTGTTATTAATTCTGCTAGAAAATACCTTGATAATAAATTTTTTTATTATTGAAAGAAAAGTCAAGAATAAAATATTATGTAAATAAACCATTTTTATTTAATAAAATATGCTGAAAGGGGAACAAAAGTGGATATAGTTGTTGAAGAATGTTTGCTGACCCACAAGAGGAAGAGGCAAGTAGCATGACACACTAAGTGAGAACTCAAGATGCAGGAGGCATCATCCCCAAAAATCAGGTATGCACTCTTAGTTGAGTGCTACAGAGTAGGAGGCTCATAAATGACCAAGTCCTAGGAAAAATACTATATATTAGTATGTCCATGAGTAGCAGGAGGCTAGCATTGGGTGGGGATTAATATCTGTAAAGTGGAAGAGATGTCACATTGAAATATTTGTCTCTTTTCGTTTAGTGAACAGGCTCGGGGGTTCTAGAGAAAGTAAGTTGGATGCTCTGGGAGTTGGTTGGGAGAAATAGCTTCTCCACTTTTTTTCCCAGCATTTGGTGCCAGGTTCTTACTCTATCTCTTATGATTGATTTTAGTTATAGTAGAATAAATATCCATAATTTTTAGCAGTATATCAGATCTGTACAATGTTTGGTTATTTCCTTAATGCATCTAAGATAAGGCATCCATACCCACAGCAAGGAATTGCTAGTGATGTTATTACTGTGGAAATTAGTAATTCGTTCAGAGCATGATTATTTAGATATGGCTGTTGTTGATCTATTATGGTTTTGAATTCAACACTTGAATTATTTAGAATTAATGATTCTGCATCTAACAGATTGAATCATCTGTTTTAAACTGTATCATGCATTCCTACATTTAACTGTGTATTTCTTATTTGTATCGATTCTGCTTAAATCTTCCTTAATTCTGCATTATGAAATCTGAATTTTGACTGAATCTATAATGCATGTTATAGTGTAGATATGTATTATTCAAGGTCACAAATGAAATCCATTTCCACAGAGAATCTTTAATTGAGCCTTACAAGTCTCATAAGTGACTTAGCGCAGTTAGTTATATGTTTATCACTTCATGTTCATATGGAGAAATCAAGAAAAATTTTAAGCATCAAGATAATCATGAGATATTTAATTAACTTACAGTAAAACAAACCCCAAATCAGGCCAAACCTTTGGAATCTGCAAGGTTAAAGTGAATATCCGCAAGGTTAAAGTGAAGATCTCCAAGGTTAGTAGATCGACGGTTGGGATCGAAGCTGCAAGGAGATCAAAGGCTCACAAGTGTGTGCGGAGAAGAGAATTGTGGAAGAACAGTTCAAAAAAGTTGGAAGGCACGTCCACAATCCGCAATGTGGAAAGGTAATTACAGAAGGTTGATTACCGAACAATAAATTGTAGAAAGTTAAAATGTAATTTTGCAATCCGCAATCTACAATGCATAATGAAGCCTCAATTTGCAATCCACAATTTGCGGAAGGATAGATATAAACGTTACAACTTACAATCCACAATCTGCATTGCGGAAGGAAAATTGCAAAAGGATAATTATAAACACTAAAACTTACAATCCGCAATCCACGGTGTAGAAGGATAATTATAAAAGGTAAAATTAACACTTGCAATTCGCATTGTGGAAGGATCGTTACTTAGGGATACTTGTGGAAGGGTTATTGTTTATATTTTAATATGAGTTCTCCAATGCGCATTTGTAGAGGGATAATTGCGGAAAGGTCCTTGCGGAGGGAAAATATGTGGAGTGATCATTGCGGAATGGTCACTGCAGAAAATACAGTAAACAGACAAATAGGATTAAACAGTGAAGTGATTGGAAAATTAATTATTCAAAATTGGATTTTGAGTTTGAGGAATGGCTTATTAAACTTGTAATGCGAAGAATGTTCAATAAACTCTCAAATTTCAATACTACCCTATTACAGTTACGGACTTTAATAAATGTGTCTTTAGATATATATTAAAGAAATACTTTTTTTTATTTATTTATGGTTTTTGAGGTGTGTTACAGTGCTCTGCAGGTTCCTATGAGTATTTGTTTCTCTCCTCTAGCTGCCACGGACTTCCAGCTACTAATTTTGGTAAGATATTATTTTCAATTTTTTCATAAATTTGATAATAATCTAAAAGCAAATTGTAATCCAACAATTTTGTGTTTTTTCCTAAACATGAACTTCTTTTCGTTATTTTAATATTGACTTGTGACTAGACTTGTACATTTCCAATACTTCCAAGTTACAATTTATAGGTCTTGTTTTTTAAATATTTTCACATATCTATTAACATTTTATTAAAATAGTAGCATTTTACTATTCATGGAGTTTTAGTAATTGGTTGAAACAATTTCTTTTACTCATGGGGAAAACAGCTTCTAAACAAGTTTGAAGTTGAAAGTGGTTTCTTCTTATCCATTTATAGACAATGGAAATTAAATGGCCCAAAGAAAAAAGCAACTGGTTGATACAAGTTGATACACATCATTGGTAAAACGTGTGCTTACCAGAATATTTGCATCATGGATAATACATAGACAAGTCCACTTCCGTGAAAGAAGTTCACCTGCATTAATAATTGACGAATCCAAAGAGTCCATATTCTAGGTTCCACCTTTTGTTTATTTCCTATGTTTATCACTTAATGTACATAAAATGCATAATGCCGACACATATTACATTTGAGTTGAGTTGTCATTGTTCCACCCTCTATTTTCACAATTTCAATTACACCATGTTAACTTTACAAAATTTTGTATGATGCATTACATGTGGCCTCACATTAACCTTCAAAAAAATCATAGATTCCACATTTTGTTTTTTTCTTAAGTTTATGGCATAATGTGCTACATATGCATACCATTGGTACATATTACTTTTGAGTTGTCTATGCTAGTCTTAGTAGGCTGTTTTGTTTCACCCTCAATTTTAAAAGGACATGATTAACGAAAAACATGAGTAAATGAATTTAGTATTATCTTTTCATTAGAAATAATTAAAGTAAACATCTCAATAAAAACTATGTTTTCAATTGAAAAATAAATCAATGACGTAATACCTTTTAGATAAAGATTGGCATTTTGGGAAAAACACATGGGAAAAACATCTCAAAAAAACATGGAAAAAAAATCAATGACGTAATACCTTCCAGATAAAGATTGGCATTTTGGTGAAGTTTCCATCTAAGCATAAAGAGTGACCTCTAAGTTCCAAGTCGTAAAATTGTTTTTGGTACATGCCTTTGCGTTTTCGTATCCCTTTACACTTCTCTTCAACCTTCATATTAATCAATCCCCTCGGTCTCTATAAATAACCAGCAATGCATTTCATTGCCATGAATTTCCCTTCATTATTCGTCTCTATGTAACTTGCTGCGCGTATTCTGTTATAATACCTTCGTGTTTTGGACCTATGTCTCTCTGCCCACTTCTCCGCTGGCCCGCGCTCCATCAACGGGGTATTATAAATTCTTTGGCATTTGTCCGAGTTTTGTTGTTTTAATTTTCTCGGCATCATAGGGTTTTGTTGTTCTAAATCATTTTTTGTTTGTAATGGTTTTGGGTATGCCCGGTCTATATCTCCTTTTTTTTGTTTTCTAAATTGTTGGTGGGCTTCTTGATAAATGTGTGAAATGGTTAATAGTGATTGGTAGATTGGCTGATTGTAGCCAGGCTTCTTGATAAATGTGTGAAATGGTTAATAGTGATTGGTGTTTCAATAATTTTAAATTGATTTTTTTAAGGTGTTTTAAGGAATGGATATAACTTTAACAAAAGGAATACGTTGTTAGAAATAACCATTAAACTTTATCTCTATGTTTTAGATAACCATATTTTAAATAAAAATTTAGAGAATGGTTTTAATATTTAATTATATAAAGTCAGATTTTATTTTTTTAAATAATTTTTTTTTTATAATCTTTTTAAATATACTTATATAAACAATATACATGATCCTGTCCATTCAGATTCTACAGAATAACTGCAAAGGGGTTTTATAACATGCTGAGGGTACAGGAAAAAAAAAACCCACCTTTCTTGTGGTTGTATTTGAGAGTTTGAAGTAATAACAGTTGTCACTTTAGAGCAAAAAGAGACTTGTCCTTTGACAAGATTTTCCAAAGTGAACATGAAGACAAACTAGTAGTCTGTGACTAAGAATGTAGAAGGTAGATAGATCAGAGCTCTATGGATCGCTTACACAAAGGAATGGTCAAACCAATTCAATTATCAATGGAGAAATAGATACAATAAATAGGTGCAACTCACAATAACAAACCCAATCCTAGATCCATAAGATGTGGATCTGAAACCTCTACTTACTGAATATAGAAAGTACACATCAACCCAATACCTTCCTATCATTTCTACATTATTCCAACATACCCCCTTAATGTAGAAATGGATTTTCTACAACACCTAATTTCTCCCTAAGGATTTCAAAGTGAATCTTGCCAACAGGTTTGGTAAATATGTCAGCGACATTATCACTTGTGTTACAATAAATAAGTTTAATTTCCTTAGACTCAATCTTTTCTCTGATAAAATGATGTTGCATTTCAGTGTGTTTTGTCCTTGCATGATCAACTGGATTGTGTGCCAGTTTCACTACACTTTGATTGTCACAATATACTTTTGTGGGTTCTGTTTTCTTTTCTCCAATATCTTCAAGAATCCTCCTCAACCAGAAAGCTTCACATGTTGCACTAGACATGGATTTGTATTCAACTTCTATGGATGATAGAGAAACAGTTGGTTGTTTCTTGTTGCTCCATGATACGACTCCAGACCCAATGTTAAATGCATATCCTGTAGTAGATCTTCTGTCATCTGGATTTCCTGCCCAATCAGAATCAGAAAAACCTGCCAATTGAACATCAAACTTATCAGTGTATAAAAGACCAAAGTTCATTGTCCCTTCCAGATATCTAAGGAAATTCTTTGCAACTTTCCAATGGTTGTCATTTGGTTTAGCTATAAACTGGCTCAAAATGTTGACTGCATATGATATATCTGGCCTTGTGGTAGTGATATAATTCAGGCTTCCTACCAACTGTCAATACAAAGTACCATCTACATCCTTTGATCCATCTTGACTGCATAACTTCACATTCTGTTCTAAAGGAACTGCTGATACTTTGCAATCACTCATATTAAATCTATTCAGTATTTCCCTCACATACTTACTTTGAGAGATCATTGTTTTTCCAGATTCTCTCCAAACTTCAAGTCCTAAACAATAGTGTAGTTCTCCAAGGTCTTTTATTTCAAACCCTTGTGACAGTTGATTTTTGATTTCGGTGTCTTACCCTCTTACTCCTATGCAGCTCAACGCCGTTAGAAATCAATGCAAGGCAAGAGCCTACGGCACTTCCTCCCTCTTGCGGATAAGGGTCGTCAATGTTCTTTCACTACGGCGCTTCCTTCCTCTTGCGGATAAGCGTTGTCAGCGCTCACTCCTTCTTCAGCAGTGTACCGATGTGAGGGATGCTTATCTTTACAGCTCCACGCAGATCTCCATATTTCTGGTGAAGTCGTTGCTCTCCACTCAGCTCTTCAAATTGATCTCCACCAACTCTAAAATGATGACGCTCTCCGACGGTCATTGATGATGGACATAAGTGATGGTGGTGCACACTTAAACTGCTGTGATGGTGCTCTTCTTTGCAGTGGCTCTTCTCTTCACGGTACTGGAATTTCGATTTTATCAACCCAACAATGATCACATTGAAGTGGGCACCTTCTTCACATTCAACGTTCAACTTTGATCCTTACAGCTCAAATCCGCATCTGCAAAAAATAAATTATGTGGTAGCTTATATCTCATGCTTAACACGCTCACAACAGTGGCCCAGGTAGCAATGACTCTCTTTCACGGTGATGGAAACGGCTAAAAAAAATAAATTTCAGCTCCAATACTCACCTTACAGCTCTCTAATACCAACTAAGAATATAGAAGGCAGACAGAGCAGAGCTCTATGGCTCACTTACACAAAGGAATGGTGAAACCAATTCAATTATCAATGGAGAAATAGCTACAATAAATAGGCACAGCTCACAATAACAAACCCAATCCTAGATCCATAAGATGTGGATCTGAAAAAAGTCTTCTTACTGAATATAGAAAGTACACATCAACCCAATACCTAGATACCTGCCTATCATTTCTACATTATTCCAACACGGTGAAGGAACCTTCCTCTTAAAGAAGTGCTTCTTTTTTAAGAGTCCATCTGACTTGAGGTTGAGCTATGGGTAGGTATGTTAATTTAATTTATACATAATAATAGGTAACTAGGTATTTAGACAACTGAGGCATAGAAGCTAACATAGCATTTATGACCTATTAATATATATACTTCATCAATTATAAGTTAAGTGATAGTTACATTAATAGGTGTTTAGATATTATCTCATATTTTAATTTTTTTTGAATGGATCAACAAGATTATCTCAAGTGTAACAAGTGTATAATGGAGATTTATTTTCATTTCATAGTTGTCATATGTTATTATGCTTAATTACATCTTAATTAAGATTTAAAAATCTTCATTTAAGATTTTACTATTTAATTATTTTTTAATTTATAATTTATTGAAAGTTTATTCTTCTTGCAAGGTTTTGTTTATTGTTTTTTTCTTAGTTTTATATTTATATTAGGAGTAAACTTTCTATCCGACCATTTGCACCGATCAGACGACCAGCAATGCGTGATGTGAAAGCTCATGCGAGCCAGGTCGTCCGATCGGTGCAAATGGTCGGATAGAAAGTTTACTCCTTTATATTATACCTTAAAATCACTTCCTCTTTTCCTCACAGGTGAAAAGAGATAATTGAATAATTGAAGGTGTCTTGGATGATATGTCAAGGATATAATCAAAGTTGTTTTCATTTTCCAAAGCATCTTTAATGAAAAGATTTCTGTAACATATTATTCTTTGGAATGGCCAACTATTTCACGAACTTTACCTAAACGGAAAGAATTTGATCCATTTCAATGGCTAACTTTATCACAAACTTAAATGCCAACTTTTTCTCAAACTTTCCCCAGAAGGAAAGAATTCCACCCATTTCAATTGCACAAAAAAATTTAAATCACACATTGTTTTAGAAAAATTATAATATGATAAATATGATAATGGGTTAGGTTTGACCGAACATTGATTAAGAAAAGGTAGGATACGTTATGTTTGGTCAAATAATATTGACGATGGGAATATGAAAAATAACATGCTAAAACAATCCAACCCTTAATTTTAATAATTTTAATAAACCATAAACACTAGGTTTAAAGATTAAAAAACAAAGTTAAATTTGAGGATGAAGTTTAATAATAATTTACAAATTAAAATAGATTTATAGATCTATTTTAAACAAGGATATCAGTTTATAAATCTATTTTAAATACAGAGGTATTAATTTTTTTAGGTGTAATTTTTCTTAAGTTAAATTTTTTACACATCTAAAAAAAATTACCTATGCAAATTTTATATTTTTTGTGACTTTATAGACCATGGTTTAAAATAGATTTTTGCTGGTTTTAAAAAAAAATTTAGCCACATTTTTATTTGAGATTTGGGATATAGTACACCAAATAGGCCTATGCTTTTTCATTTGAGATTTGGGATGACACAAATTCTATGACACTTAGTTCAAAATTCGAAATAAAAATTTATAAAAAAAATATTAAAAATAACTTATAGCCTATGAATGGATAACTCGTAGCCATGCGTGGATAACTTATAGGTGATGTATGTATAACCAACAATTCATGGTATATAACTAGAAGAGTGTGAGACAAAAAAAGAATATAAATTATAACTGATAGTTGATAAATGGATAATAACAACAATGTTAGTGATAGCATGTAGCTAGGCATTGATTCTATCGTTATTTCTCAACCATTTGATCCCTATCTGCCTAATCCAACCACAAACTATATGATTGTACTACTCACCAACCACAAGTTAAATGTTATGCTAGTTATTTTAATTAACATACTTTCATTTTTTTAATTACATTTTAGTTTTGGTAACATAACACTTAGTTATGTGACATCTCTTCTATAGTTAAAGTATAGTTAACTTGTTTATTTACATACTGAACTGTACACGGTACCTTGATCCTCCACATGAAAAAATACATTATTTACATACTGAACTTTCCTATTTAACATCTTGTGTTTGCCGATAGGAATATTAGTCCTATCGGCCACATCTTTTTCATGGTATGTTTTAATAAGGTTTTAATGAATTCGATTCGCTATGTGTACCTTGCAGGCTGTTCCATCTGTACCAAGTGATCTTAATTGTGTGTGTTGTAGGCTGTGACATAATCTGTTATTGTAGAGACCTATAACTTCTGAAGTGGGAACTGGTGAGAGGATGACCAAGAAAGATATAATGGAGCGAGCTCCATGTGCAAAGCCACCACCGTTTACATTGGGAGAGTTGAAGAAAGCGATTCCACCTCATTGCTTCAACATATCATTGCTCAGATCATTCTTCTATCTCGGATATGATCTTATTATTGTTGTGTTTCTCTTCTATTCCACAACTACCTACCTCTTCACATTACCTGGCATGCTTCGATTGCCATTCTGGGTTGGGTATTAGGCAGCCCAAGGGTGCGTGCTGACTGGTATTTGGGTTATAGCACATGAATGCAGCCATCATGCTTTTAGTGACTACTCTTGGCTGGATGATATATTCGGGCTTCTACTCCATTCATGGCTTCTTGTGCCATATTTCTCTTGGAAGTACAGTAATCAAAGACATCATAGCAACAATGACATAGTTTTAGTATTTTAGGGTTTTCACGTGCGGGGTCAAATTAGGGTTTGACTTTCCCGGAGTTTTACCCAACCAAAAATTTAGATCTTGGTATCTAAATTTCTATTTTTAGGAGGAGAGAAATCCTATGCTGGGCTCACTCAAAAATTCCTCTTCTGCGAAAAGCCCTAATTTCCTGGAGCAGTGACTAAAAATGCCCGGAATCAAATTTTGTTTCGACAGAAAGATGTGCCCTTCAATGGAGAGTTAACCTAGAATCCTTTTGCTGATGATCTATGGAGAGAGACCCAAAAATTAACTTAGCACTAGCTTCTGCAGTTGCACGGTGTCTTCTTCTTAGGTTAGCTATGATACCATGTTAGATTTTTATCATTTAATCAATATGATCTAGGATCTTATCTGAGAGAATAATATGCATAGCAATAATCACAAGAAGCAAGAGACAAAAAGAGTTTCCTCGGGGAAACCATAAAGGAGAAAACCCCGCAAATTCCTTAGAGATAGAATGAGCACCAATGGTAAAAGTAAAACCCAAAAACACAAAGATGATCTCCGACGGCTCATCTCTCTCTCACTTGTGCGAGCTCCTTCTCTCTCACTCATGCGCTAAAGTTGAGTGAGTGTGTGTTGCAAATAGAGAGGCTCACTCTCTATTTATACTAGTTTCTGACTTAACAATTACTTACCAGGGCCTACTTCTCTAAAAGAGTCCAATAACCCTAGTGCCCCACAACTGTGGGGACTTTCCCCCCTGATCAACAAGGAGGGTTAACCTCTATGAATTTACATGACTTGATTACATTAATGATTCTCCTGATAGGAACATCGGGGACCAATGAAATACAATATATTAAATATACAAGTGAATACGTTCCGAAGTTACAAATACATCAACAATATAAGCAATCAAAAGATTATACCAATTATTGTAATTATACCATATCTAACAATTCAATTAAAGAATCATAATTATCATGTATATTACTAAACTAATAATGAATCGACAGAATGCAGGAAACCCTTAATTATATTTTGGTTCACCTCCAAACACACACTAATATTTAAATAAATAAATACTATAGTTTTCCAAACCAAACGTCCAACTATTTGCGGTAACAAATCTTCCCAAATCCAAGTATGGGAGTAAGACCATTAAAGGATGGAAACCATTGCATAAGAAATGAAACATCACAGGTATATATTTATTTATCAAAATCAAATCTATATACAACACACAAATCCCATCAAATATTTTACGTGACAGTAAGCCCATTGCATATGGTAGCCCGAGCAATTACTCTCGTATAGTAAGCTAGATCTAAAAATCAAAAGGAATTTAAACCAAATGCATGCAATTAAATTTTACAACCATGATATAAATCTATGACAGATAATTCAAGAACACTCTGTGGAAATCGGAAAGAATCTATGGGTCGTATTAAGAGTTGAATATAAACATTGTTTTCAGAACATGGTGGCTGCAAGACAATTATGATGGAATCCACATCCTTGAAACAAAAACCCCATTAATTTATTTAAGTTATAGGTGGTAGTAAGTACTTCCATGATGGTTCCACAAAATAAACCCTTTTAAAACTTAAAACACGCTACAATGCACATAACCAACAACAACAAAAACGAATGTTGGAAGAGAGAGGTTGTAAATCTATTTGTCAGTTAGGGTTTAAACCCTAAAGGTTGAATTAAAAACACTGTAACTTATCTTGCATGAAGAGGGAGCCCAAACTTCCATCATGGACCCTTTTCTCAAGTAGGAAGCCACCGGCACTAACAAAAATGAAACAATCAGCGATTGGCGGTAAATGGTAAATGGTTTGAAACATGGTAAGATTTTTTTATTTCTCACCTTGGCGGTCTAAGATGCAAGACTGGGAGTAGGTAACCCTAGGGACATCCTAACCAGTGCTCTTGACTCTCCAACCAACCAGCCACAGTCAAAACCTTAATCATTTTAAATAATTTTAACACAGTAAGAAACTATGCATACATGCTTACTTAGTGGATTTGCAGAGAGGTCCAGGGCCAGATCCTCTGGGATGCCCTTATCCCACCTCTGCCTATACCAAAACAAAACAATATAAGTATTTACAATGAATTTCATAAACTACTTAATAAAACCTTGCAGAGTTGAAAAAATAGTCCCTTACCTGGTAAAGGGCAGTCTTGAAGCTCAAGATGGTGGTTGGGTATGTTGGAAGTGAAGAAACATGCTACAGGCGGTTGTTGGAGACATGAAAACCATAGGTACACCTTGGGAAGCAACCAAGAGAATTCCATAAAAACCGTGGGTAATTTTTCATGCCCAAACCCCTCTTACAATCGCCATTGATAGAGAAGAGGTTAGACTTTCATAAACTTACAGACCAAACACCGAAACAATGAAGGGTTCAGACCAAAAACATGACACATTAAACCCTATTGAAACCCTCTGCATCATGTTGCACAAGTGGATGACCGAGATGCATTCTCGAGCCAACAATAAAAGCTTGGATGTGTTGTCAACTCGCAGCCAAGGAAACACATTAAAACCACAAGTAAACCAAGGTATCAAACCTTTTAACTATCATAACTCACAACTAAAATCAATCATCACGTTCAATCATTACTTGTATGCCAATATTCAAACTATGGTGGAAACCTCGTATCATTATAACAATATAAAATCATCACCACAATTATAACCTTTATATTATGTTCCAACTATGGTATAAAAACCATACACGAATGTTTAAATATACAAGCTAAACTTACATTATGTTAACCACTGCGCTATATGACCGAGTTCCTTTTCCATGTTATACCTTATAACATTGCAATTAGGAACCAAGGTGGGGCCTTGAATCCTTTTAAAGCTTAAATAGATGGAATTATGGGATCACAACTATACCATAGTCTCCCAAGTAATGTTACATGCACATAGATCTTATATGCCATATAGTTAAGTTAGAAAAATGAAGGCTAAGACTTAGTTTAGGGCTAAGCAAACCTTATTAAACCTGAACAAGATAAAAGGAACAAAACATCACCTGTGGGAATGATGGAAGTTGACGGTAAACCTTGTAAACATCAACATTTTATGCAACATGTCATATAGGAGTTTCAATAATTATGTAAGCAACATACAAATCCATAACATATGTATTTTATATTAGATTCTAGTAGGCATATCTTGGGCCAAAAATAGTCTTCACATAAATTGCACAAGAAAATATTGAGGAGAATAATATTAGAAAACTTCCATTTTCTATATTCAGTAATACAATGGTGTTACAATAAATAGAATTTAAATCATGTGGATATATACCATCTAAACCTGACTGATTAGGTAACTAGAAGTGTCTTAAATCAGTATCGGAGATCACTAGTCTAATTCCACAAGTCTAATTCAGTTAATAATAAGTTAAAACTAGTTAAACTAGTTAAACTGATGAGGTATGTGATAGAAGGTGCCTACTCCCATGCAGATATACAAAATTGGCACTAACTGAACTGAAATACATCTAATTGAATGTAACTGTAGATTAACTTAGCATAAATACTTACCTACCACAACCAACTGATGGGGGTTGTTGGTGGCACTCAGAGTGACTCCTAAAATGTAGGGATTGGTCTCACAGGCACATGAGCTCATGCATGCACATGCATTAAGTGGAAATTAACCTCTCTATGTGTTCCCCACACTCAAGTGGTTTGTACTAGTGGACCCAGTGGCACTAGCAGACCAAAAGGATTTGGTGGACTCAATGTCACCAAACTTAAGTAAATGACTCTTAAGTTAGGTATGATTATCTAATAGACTTTAAATGGATAAGGAGACAAAGTGAGGATTAAGAATAATCCTAAAACCCCCCTCTAATCCTAACTTTGTACAACCTAGGCCCTTGCAACTAAGACCAAAGGTTACCCATTACAATCCAAAACGAAAAATTCTATTTGTCCATGAAAAATTAAGGGTAAAGGCAAAACCGCATGGGGAAAATCCTTCCTAAAAATGGACATGGAATAGAATTTAAATGAATATCTTCACTCTGTATTTTTTCTTCACTTGAATAAGCTGGATGCATCACTTCTTGATCAAAACATTTGTAGAGTTGTTGTAGATTCCTTGATCATGTATCAGATTTTTAATGCTGTGTAGATGAAAAGCATGAGGAGAAGTCCCTTGTAGCTCATCTTCTGGTAACGAAGGAGCATCATATGAGTTATCTTTGATGTGACAACATGAAATATTATATTCAAACATAAAATCATAGATGGAAAATAGATATGTGCAATCGTCTCCTAACCAAAGAACATCAATAAAACGGCAAGCACACTTTCTAGTCTAACTGCATAATGGTGAACCCGATCATGAACCTTTTCCCAAACTGATGTAAAAAATTTCTAATTTTATAATAGAGCTTATGAGGCTCTGATATATCATAAATTAAGTCATATGGAGCAGCAAGCAACCAAGGTATAGTGGATCCAAAATATGGTTGAGCTATAGTAGGAAAACTAGGTTCAACTAGTCTACATTGACAATTGGGAAAATATGGTGAGCACAAGGATCTAAAATTCAACTAATAAAATTTATATCAGACTAAAATGTTTTTAACAGCATCCCACTTATATCCAATGATAAGGAAAACCAACCAATTATATAAAGCAAAGAGATGATAACAACTTTCACGAGTGATACAATATAGGAAACCATGAAATTGTCTAGTTTACCAACTGAGGAGTTTGGGAGTTGTAGGGTCTTCTGAGTATCAAATGGATGGGATATAGGTGTCATAACATGCATATTAGGATAAAAAACATATTCTAAATATGAGAAAGAAGAATCTCAATGTATTTTGAAGGATTCGAATGAAGACAAATCAGAAACCAGATGTAGAAAACTAGTATTGAGAGGAGATGGCTTTGGGAGACTCACAAGTATTTTTTCAAGGGGAGGAAAAGAGATTTCTAATTCTGATATATCAGAATGAGTATCAAAATCAGAGACATCAAAAACATACTTTATTCCAGAAACCAATGCATGATCATCATTACCATTGAATTGCACAGTGTTACAGTGCCCATGGGGATCAACATATTTTTCCCTTCTTTCAAAATCTAGAACATCAATGTTGTTTCTTTCGAGCAATTGAGTCATGATGTCCATTTTCTTTTTAAATCGATAATTTTCATTGTGATAAGATTTTCTGCAATATGTACATTGTGATCGTCCTTTCGTGTTTCCCTTCTTCTTGAAATTTGAGCCTTCATCTTCGTAGTCTGACTTTGTATTTTTCTCCTTCACTTTTAGCTTTCCTTTGGACTTGAGATTCTTGCTTCCAAGAGCAGAAAGTACATGACCCTTTGAGTCTTTGAGAGTTCCAATTTGAATCACCTTGATATTCTCTTGTGTGAGAGAATCTATGAATGCATCCAAGGATGGAATCCTCCAATTTCGAACTGCAAGCTTAGTAGCATAGAATGTTGACACAAAAATTGAGTATTCTAGACCCCGCTTTGATAGAATGGAGAGGATTAACTGATATTATTCCTTTGTAATCCCACACTACTTGAGAAATATTACTAGTGACTTAAACTTGGTGATGAATTCCTCAATGGTTTTGAATTCACTTGGTCTCAATGGGATCATCAACTCATTCTCCAATTGATGTCCTCTAAGTTCATATTGCTTTCCGAAGAGGTATTCAAGTTTTATACGTAGTTCTGATGTAGGTGTTCCTTGTCTTGGGTGTGTGTGGGTGTCTTAGAAGTCAGGCTAGTTTTGGTGTAGGTGTTCCTAGCTTTGTAATGGGCTCACCATCTTAACATTTATCCTTTTCCAGCTCCTTGATGGCCTGATAAACCTGACCATGTTGGTTCGGTTGTCTTGTTGATGGCCTGGTAAACCCAACTGTGTTGGCTTGGCTATGTTTTGGTGTACCCTTGGCTATGTGTAAGCCTGCTTGTTCCTTATTCCTTGGGGAATCATGCCCAGCTCGGGGGTGGCAGCATTGCTGAGAGATTTAGGAGCATGCTAGCCTATGGTTGGGTGGAACGTTGCAGCGACGTAGCTGGTTGTGGAACAAGATCTTTATGAGATAAGTAATCTTCTCTATTTTACTCCTATAATCATATTACTGTTAATGAATATGGCAAACATGTTGAATGCTTGTATGAATGTATGTTGCTTCTACTGTGTATGATAAATAATTATGTATCTGTGTATGTTCTACTTCAATGCATTTTGTTTCAGTATTTTATGAATTCACATGTTCATGGGGCTGGTTGCCCGGATGGTTAAGGCCATGGTAGCGTCCTCTTCACTGGTCGGAGGGTCGAGAACATTACAGTGTGGTATCAGAGCTTGTAGGTTGCAGCATGGGCCTCTATGGGCCATGAAAGACCAGTTAGCAGAGGCATGTTGCCTTCTGCCCAGGAGAAATTGGTGAATGACTGGGAAATTCACAAAAAAATTGTGTAAGTGTCTAAACTATTGGTTCATCGAAAAACTTAGTGGGAAGGACTTCCGATGCAATGGAGAGCTAGGCGGAAACACACCCAATGGAGGACAGTTGGAAGGAAAATTACGGAAAATTTTCTAAGTGTTTGACATCCGTCGGTGGAAAATAGTTGTTGGGTTTGCCAACACCGCGGAAGAATTTAGCTGTTCGTCAGTCCGCCATTGCAGCTACCGTGTGGACTAGCACGCCGATGATTAGAAGTTCAATTGCCACCGCTCCGATCACCGACACATAGCGCTTAGTGGTTTCGACCACCGATGCAGTAAAGAAAGTTTAAAAAATTTTCTAAGGCCTGAAATCGTCAGTTATCGGAAGAAGATAGTGTTTCGTGCATCCGCCATTGCGGAAGCCTAGAGCACTAGTCTTCCGACAGGGAAAAGATCCGACTGTCGATGCCAGTCAAAATCAGTTTGCCAATCAGAAAGCATTAACGGATTGGGCCTCCGATCGGAAGAAGATCGAAGATGGTGGGTCGTCGTTGCGGCTGCTGATGGAACTATCTCGCTGACGAAAAGAAGAGAATTGAGCCGATCAAGCGGCGGAAAGGAAGACTAAAGGGAAAATTTCAAAAATTTCTCTAAGTCCTGTAGTCGTCGGCCATCAGCAATGGTTAGTGGATTGAACGTCCATTGTTGTGGCTAGCCAGTGAACTATCCTTCCGATGGATAGAGGCTTCAACCGCCAATGCCGCAGTGATTAGTACTTTCGACAGCCGATGAGTTACGATGGATGAAGTTAGTGGATTGAGCATCCACCGTTGCAGCTAGCTAGTGAATTGTCCTCCCGACGGATAGAGGCTTCAACCGTCGATGCCGCAGTGATTAGTACTTTCGATAGCTGACGAGAAGAAAATTTGAAAATTTTGTTTAAGGATAAGGTTGTCGAAAAGTTGTTGAGGATCGGATTGCCGATCAGGTACGTTAAAGGTTTGAGGATCCGCCATTGCGACTACTTACTCAACTATCCCTCCGACACCATAGAAGCTAGTTCTTCCGACCATCGGTAGATTTACAGTTGTGGAAGACTTAAGGAGATTGTTGGTCTCTGTTGCAGAAAGCTGGGCGACTAACAGGTTATGCTATTATCGATCAGACGCGGGATAATAGACCATTGCAGGTCGATGCAACGGAAGGAATCAGACGAGTAACTCACCGATATAGTGGAAGAACTTAGAAGTTTCAACCGTCGAAACACCCGATGAGCAGTAGTTGACATCGCCGATTGGAAGTCTAGACGTTTGCCCGCGGAAGCCGAAGTAAGAACACTTTGTGCCGTTACGACTGCTCAAAGGACTATGCACCTGATGCATAGTCAACTTGGTCGCCGATGCAGATCGAAAGTGTAGTTGTTTTGACTACCACATTGTCAGTAGAATAGCTGGGAAGAAGTCCGATTGGGCCTAAGGAAATTTGGGTTTTTCAGAAGAATTTCTCAGTAGTTTTTTGAGCACTTTTTGACTGTCTTCAGTCATTTTTTAGCAGATTTCAACAGACTATCCGTAGTCACAGAGCTGAATATGAAATAGAGAAAATTATGTGTTTTAGCATAATTGTTGTTTTATGAATTTCCAGAAGAAAAGGTAAGTAATTTTGATTTATATTAATATTATGCATCTAACAGTTTGCTACGAACACATTTGCAGAACTTTAGATAACTCCCAAAAGCAGTACTCCAGAAAGAACCGTGTGGTAAAGCCAGAGGTGGTTCAGTCATGAGAACCCATGATGGGCATGATGCTTGGGATTCTTATGAGCAAGCAGAAGATGCCATGGGATAAAATGTTCGTAATGGGAATGATGCCATTGAGTCCAATGGAAGGAGATTCCAAGAGACACCGTCAGATGTTGCAGCCACCATGAGAAGCTTGGTTAAAGCCCAGGAAGAACAACATCAGTTGAATGCTTCCATATTGCAGAGTTTGACATATTTATCAAAAAAGATAGATTCTAGACGGTGTACATCAAGGCCAGAAGGTAGGAAGAGCAGCACTAGGAGAAGGAGAAGGACTTCTAGTGGATCATTTGATTCTGAAGAATCTAGTGGGGATTCAAGTTCTTCTTGTCATAAAAGAAAAGGAAAGGGACACCATAGGGATCGCTCTCGGGATGAATTTAAGAAGGCTAAACCTCCTACATTTGATGGTGAGGTAAAGACTGGACAAGAGGCTGAATCTTGGCTTCTTGGGATAAAGAAGTACTTTCAAGTGCATGATTATTCAGGAAACATGAAGGCAAGAGTTGCCATATTCAATTTGAATGGAAGAGCATCCATTTGGTGGGAACAATTCAAGCAAGTAAAGAGGATCAGTGAACAAAGACTTAAGTGGAAGCAGTTCAAGAAGTATTTCAAGCAGAAATACCTCTCTGAAAGGTATTATGATGATAAGATTAAGGAGTTCCATGAGCTGAGATTGGGACAGAAAACCATGTAAGAATATGCAAATAAGTTTTTGGAGTTGTTGAGGTATGTCTAGTACATCATAGATGAAAAAGTGAAGGTCCAACATTTTCTGAGTGGATTACCTCAGTCTTACAAAGATAGAATTGAGTTTTATGAACCTAGAACTCTTGAGGAAGCAATAAGGAAGGGTAAGTATTGCTATGAGCAAAGAAAAGGTAAGCCAGATTACCATAAGGCATGGAAGGAGAAGAAGAACGAGAAGTTTGACCAAATAAAGAAAGGTTTCAAACCTTCTAACTTTAGGAATCAGCAGAAGCAGCCATCCCAAGCTGCGAGTAAGCCAATTGGAGTGACAGGAGAAAATCCTAAAGATCCGCAATAGAATAGAGGGCCACTTCAATGTTGGAAATGTGGAGGACCCCACATGCGCATAAATTGTCCACTCGAGAATGAGGGTGCAAGGCCAGTTTACAACATTCAAGAAGTAGAAACAGTGGGTCAAGTAGCAAGGGCAATCCCTAGGATTTATGCAGCACTGGAGGACCACCACGTAGATCACCATTCAACTGTGGTTGAAGTAGCAGGTAAGATTGTTGAGCAATCTATTTCTATTTTGATTGACCCTGGTTCTACTCATAGTTACATTACTCCTAGAGTAGTGGAGATTTGTGCTTTTAAGAAAGTAAAGCATAGGAAGTCTTGGTTAGTCCAGCTAGCCACTGGAACTAAGAGAAAGGTCAGTGAAGTGGTAGAGAAATGTCCATTGGTCATGGATGGATTGGTCACTTATGTAGATCTGAATGTTCTACCGCTTGGTTCCTATGATGTTCTCATTGGAATGGATTGGTTAGAAGCTCAGAGGGTAAAGCTTGACTGCTACAATAAGACTTTTGAATGCATGAATGAAGAAGGGAACCTAGTAGTTGTGAAAGGTATTCCAAAGGTGATTTCAATAAGGCAGGTTTCAGCAATGCAGTTAAAGAAGTTCCGTAGAAAGGGTTGCCAGTTGTATGCAGCTCATATTTTGGAGACATTAGGAGATGAAACTCCTAGGTTGGAGGACTATCAGGTGTTACAGGAATTCAGGGACGTGTTTCCTGATGAGATTCCAGGGCTTCCTCCAAAGTGGGACATTGATTTCACAATTGAACTTGTGCTAGGAGCAGCACCAGTGTCCAAGACACCCTACAGGATGAGTACACCGGAGATGCTGGAGCTGAAGATGCAACTGCAAGAGTTGTTGGAAAAGAAGTATATCCAGCTGAGTGTGTCTCCTTGGGGAGCACCAGTTCTATTTGTAAAGAAGAAAGATGGTATACTCAGGTTGTGTATTGATTACAGATAATTGAATAAGGTTACTGTGAAGCATAAATATCCTTTGCCTAGGATTGATGACCTCTTTGATCAAATGAGGGGAGCAAAGGTATTTTCCAAGATTGACTTGAGGTCTGGTTACCATCAGGTGAGAATCAAGGATGAAGACATTCATAAGACAACCTTCAGGACAAGTTATGGACACTATGAGTTTGTAGTGGTACCATTTGGTCTAACAAATGCACTAGCTACATTTATGTGCCTTATGAATAGTGTCTTCAGCAGGTATTTGGACAAGTTTGTTCTTGTTTTCCTTGATGACATTCTTGTTTATTCTAAGAATGAGGAAGAACATGAAGAGCATTTGAGATTGACATTGAAATTGCACAGGGAGCATCAGCTGTATGCAAAACTGAGCAAGTGTGACTTCTATAGAGATAGAATTCAGTATTTGGGTCACATTATCTCAGAGGAGGGTATATCTGTGGACCCTGAAAAGATTGAAGCCATTATGAATTGGCCTACTCCAAGAAATGTGACAGATGTAAGATCTTTTATGGGACTTGTAGGATACTACCAGAGGTTTATTGAGGGATTCTCCAAAGTTGCACATGCCATCACTTCTTTGCAAAAGAAGGGGATGAAGTTCAAATGGACATCGAGGTGTGAAGAAAGTTTCCAGCGGTTGAAGAATCTTCTCACCAGTGCACCCGTATTGAAAGTTGCAGACCCAGAGAAAGATTTTGTGGTGTGTATCGATGCATGCGGACAAGGGCTTGGAGGAGTCCTTATGCAGGACAACCATGTGATATGTTATGAATCAAGAAAGCTGAAGGAGGATGAGAATAACTATGCCACTCATGATCTAGAGCTTACAGCCATAGTACATGCCCTCAAGATGTGGAGGCATTATTGATGGGTAGAAGATTTGAGCTCAGAACAGACCATTGTGGTTTGAAGTATCTGTTTGATCAGCCAACTTTGAATGTTAGGAAAGCAAGATGGCTGGATTTTTTATGTGAGTTTGATTTTGAAATCAAGCACTAAAATGGAAAGGAGAATAAGGTAGCTGATGCACTCAGTAGGAAGGTACAAGAAATGCATGTGGCATCTCTTAGTATTTGCCAATCGGATTTGAGGTAGCAGATTGTTAATCATGTTGCCGGAGATGAATTGTATGAGTAGGTAAAAGTCAAATTGCAGCAGCAAAGTCTTGAGAAGAGGTATGAGGGATATAAATTGGAAGAAGATGGACTTCTCACTTGTAAAGGTAGAATTTATATTCCAGATGTAGCATATTTGAGGAGAGTTGTTATGGATGAAATCCATCAAGCTCCGTATTCTAGTCACCTAGGATATCAAAAGACAATTGCTACAGCTAGAAGGCAGTACTTCAGGCCAGGAATGAAAATGGATATGGTTGAGTACATTTCGAGGTGTATGAAATGTCAACAGGTAAAGGTTGAGCATCAACATCCAGCAGGTTTGTTGCAACCCTTGCCAGTTCCGGAATGGAAATGGGAAGTTATTTCCATGGATTTCATTACAAGATTGTCGATGACTTGGAGACAACATGATTCTATCATGGTTGTGGTAGACAAGTTGACTAAGGCAACGCATTTTATACCGGTTAAGTCTACACATAAGACTGATGATATTGCAAACATCTTCATGGAGGAGATTGCATGGATTGCATGGATTGCCGAAGGCAATAGTCTCTAACAAAGATGTCAAGTTCACCTCCAATTTTTGGAAGGGGTTGTTTGCAGATTTGGGTACAAAGCTAAACTTCAGCACTGCATACTATCCTCAGACAGATGGCCAGACAAAGAGAGTTAATCAGGTGCTTGAAGACATGCTTCGCATGTACGTGATGGACAAACCAACCAGGTGGGCAGATTACGTGCACTTGGTAGAGTTTGCTTATAACATTGGACAACAGGCATCCTTAGGGATGAGTCCGTATGAAGCTTTGTATGGAAGAAGGTGTAGGACACCAGTGACTTGGGATAACCCAGTGAACAGGGTTGTGCTTGGGCCAGGATTGCTCAAGGAGATGGAGCAAGAGGTTATAAAGATTAGGCAGAATCTGAAAGCAGCACAGGACAGACAAAAAAGCTATGCAGATAAGCATAGGGTGAACAGGGAGTTCAATGTTGGGGATCATGTTTACCTCAGAGTGAGTGCAAGGAAGAGTTCCTTGAAGCTTGGAAGTTGTGCCAAGCTGTCACCAAGATATTGTGTGCCATTTGAAGTGCTTGAAAGAATAGGGCCAGTTGCATATAAACTTGCATTTCCTGCTAGTACTAGAGCTCATAATGTTTTTCATGTTTCTTTGCTGAAGAGATATGTACATGATCCTAACCATGTGATAAATTGGGATGTGATTTAGGTTGAACCCGAGGGAGAGTTCCGAACCGAGCCAATGCGCATCCTTGACAGGAAGGTTACAATGCTCTGGAACCGAGCCATAGGTCAGGTAAAGGTGCAAGGGGAGCACTACGGACCTGAAGAGGCTACATGGGAGCTGGAGGATGCCATGCGATTGGCACATCCATTTTTGTTCAAATCTGCGGAACACTGAGGTGATACCAGTGTAGCATTTTGTTCAAATTTTGTAAAGCACTGAGGGTAGTGCTATTGAAGGGGGAGGGGAATGTAACACCCCAGTTTTGACCCCATTGCATTAAATATACATGATGTATATATTGTAATGAATCATGGTGTGGAGCTAAAGCAAAAATCCCCACCATCGATTTAGTTGTGTTGTGTTTCAGCGAACGGAATCGTTGCCGATGGTCTATCATGGTATATGACATATATTAAGTTTTGTCATCATGTAAATATCCATCTTTAATTAAAATGAACCCCAACCAGCTATGTTCGCGGCAAATAAATTGAGAAGGGGCATGATTCTTGTTAAGTCATGAACTTGTTTTCTTCAATTTTATATTTTGATTGTCATTTTTATTTTAAGTTTGCTCATTTGCTTAAGTCTGCCATTTTACTTACTTTAGAAAATTTTTGGTTTTGAGTGAAATTTTCGAGTTTTGCCTTTAGATTTTTATTATTTTTTGTTTCTTTAGGTTTTGAAGGGTTCTAAAGGATTTATATGAATTAATTGGTTCACAAATAACACCATGATCAAAGTTTACCATAAAAACCTCATTCAAAATGGAATTAATGGCTAAAAAGTGCCAAAATTGGTTTTAAAATATTCCTGTAGCGCAAAGGCCAAAAAATTACATTGCTGCGCTATAGGAAAATCGTTTTTTGCCAGAATGGTCATTTTCAGTCCGATTTTTTGGGGATTTCGTTCCTAAAGTGTTAAATAAATCATTGGTCACATTTGATATATGTTTTGCCAATTTTTTTTCATGTAAACAGTTGTCTAGTCTCATGTGAGGGAGATTCTGGCAACTGGATGCAAATTTCTGGCAAATGATGAGAGTGAGCGAACTAAGGCAAGATTTTCGGGGAAGATGTTCTAAATTAAATATTATGAAGCTGGACGGGAATAAGGAAGCAGGAAATAAGACCGAGCCATTTTACAAACATAAAAAGTAGCCAACGGAAAAGGTTATGGAATCACTGGACTTGGAGAATGATCTTTCACTTGCAATTGATTTTCCAAGTCTGCCTGCAAGCCTAGAACACGAAGGCCGGAAACCGTTCAAGATTGATTTGAGTTCAATTGATTCAACATTGGATTATGCAATCACCGAAGATGGTTAACCTATGAAAAGTGTTGTACACAAAGATTATAACTGCTTGCAAGATGTTAACGTGTTTTCTGCAGCTGCTAATCAAAGAACACTACTACAAAAAATCAAGGAACAAAAATCATCCAATTTACCTCCAATAGAAACAAATCTGGAAAATCTACCTATACAGGGGAGTGACAGAGAAATAAGTGGCAAGGCTATTAAACAGGGCAACTTAGAACACACTCAAAGTAGCAGCAACAGGTTAGAGAACTGGAACTTAAGGTTGGATGGTGAAACTGGTCTTGAAGAAGGTTATGTAGGATTGTTCATCCGACTGCTTGGCCTAGACAATGCTCCACCTAACTGGGATCAAGCAATCAAGATACTTTGGAAACATTCAAATGGAGGAAAACAGTTTGTTGATGAGATTGTCAAGTTTGATAGTAGTATTATTCTGACTATCAGCCTTCTTTCATCAGATATGCCTTCAACTGCAGAAGCAACTACAGGCCTTTTACGGAATATTTCTTCAATCAATTCCTATAGGACACTAGTTTCCAAAGCTAGAGCAGTTGAAGAAATTGTTGGTTTGTTAACTAGACGTTTTTTAACCCTAGAGGTAAAGGAGCAAAGTATGTGTGTCCTTTGGAATTTGTCAGTTCATGAGAAGCCCAGAGCAAAAATGGAAAATTCAGAACTTCTGTCATCCCTTATTCAGGCACTCAGTGATGACAAAGTTGGGGTAAAGTAGGTAGCAGTTGGAGTCTTGGCAAATTTAGCTATGAGCAAAACTCTTAAAAGACACTAAAAATGCACCAAAGTTTGTGAGACGAGAAGCAAGAAATGCCTTACCGGAATTAATGAAAGATGGTTATTACAAGCTTCTTGTTATAGATGAAGGTCTGATTATAGTACCTTTGATTGGTGCAAGTGCATTTAGATCCTTCAAGTCTCTTTTTAAAAATGCACCTTTACCCGAGGGTGTGAACCTTAAAGAAGTATTTTCAACTCCCTCTAGATTTGGGTTGAATGTTAAGTATATTGGGCATGAACTTGATGAAACATCGAGGATGGCAATAGAGGTGCAAGGACAGTAGCAGTTCCTTGCACAGTGTGGAGTTATAAAAAAGGGAAATAGTAAGGTATGCTTTTAAACATGATTTCTGCCGAAGAGATACCTGTTTAATATGTTTTGACATGCTTTGGCAAGTAGAAGGCCGAAAGTAGCAGTATATCGAATCATTACCTATTCAAAACCTATAAGGATAACAGGGTGAAGAGCTGTGCATTTTATGATGTATAAACTTCACAAATGGGTCTGCTACCTGTACACAATGCAACGAAGGAGCTGAATATCTGAGATTACATGAAGACCTAGTCTCATTTTGGTGCTAAAACTACTGGGAGAAGAAAGTGAATAGATTAAGATTGCTTTTGTTTTATATATCTTCTCATCCAATAGATAAATAGTCTTCAGTTGGTCTAAAGAGCTAGCAGCTGAGATCATTTATGCAAAGCTTTTCGTCTTAAAATCATACAGAAGCATCATTCAACCATTGGAAAACCGGTGAAGTGGATGAAGCAGTGGATGGGGATGCTTCCATCTTTGGGAGTTATAACACTTTGGCTGCAACCAATCTTTCTGCTAGTGCTATTTATTTGGAATGAAAAAATTACTGAGAATTCTGCTCAGTTTTTCCTGTTTTGGGTTATTGAAGTCAAATGCAGACCACGAGCTAATGGAGATGAATTTTTGAAAACAAAAAGAGTTTTTTGTTCATAAGATATCCATATACAAAAACCTCTCTCATTTTTTCAACATCTATCAAGTTTTGAAAAATCCAATTTAATATTTGCAGCCTATTTTTCAGGGTTTTTAAATATTTAATATTTTCCTGTTTTAGTGTTCATTTTGCAGGGCAGATTCTGATCGATTGGAGATGAATTTTTAAAAACCAAGAGAGGTGTTTGTCCATAACGGACCCATTCAAAAAAAATTATCTCAGATTTTACATAGGGGTCACAAATTGAGATATATGGAATCTTCTTTGACACCTATTTTCCAGAAATTCGCCATATTTGCCAGGAATCCGATTTGCTATTTTTAGTCAATTAGTTGAAAGTTAGTTAATGTAACTGCTAGGTAGTTTCAATTTTGACCTAATAAAGGGGAGGTAGAACTATTTATTTGTAATTATAAAAGAGGGACAAAGGGACAGAAGAAGGGTTCTACTTTTTGGCTGGCTAAGGAGGTCTTGGACTTGTTGATGAGTTAAGTACATAACTCTCATGTTTATTTGTGGAACAGAACTATGAAATATATGATCTTGATCACCCTTCAGACTGTGTTTTAGCTTCATGTTTTAGCTTGTTTAGCTACTTGACTGATAAATTCATTGCTGGTTTATGGTTTCTTTACTTGTAATGCTTGTCAGTTATGATGAACTTTAAGATTATACTCTGAATTGTACTTGTTGATTATATTATGCATCTCTGTTCTTATTTATCTATGATTTAGTTCCTGCTTGACTCATGAATGTATTCCCTTCCACCATTAGACTTTACAACCACAAAACCTTTCAAAAACCCTAAAACCTAGTTTGCTTGTTTAGATATTTGAGATTGTGTTGGCTTGTTTCTTCATAGCCTTGGAAACAATTTCTGGCACAAACAATTCTCATAAGGATAAGGGTGGGGGATGTCAAACCTTGGGCTATGGGGGGGGGGGGAATCCATGTGTCACCACCCTGTTTGAATTGCCCATATTTCCTTGTCTTATCCAACTACCACTTTAATGCTTTTGCTGAGTAGTTTAGGATGTTATGGCTGGGAGTGGAGTGTGGCAGAACTGTCAGTCCTTGCCCACATGCACACTCCACCAGCAGGTTGACCCTCACGTTGGCAAGCAAAACCACCACCACCATTATCTCCATTGTCGGCTCATCCTCACGCATAGGCAGAGTTGTTCATCCTCACGTAGGGGCGGGAGTATTGCTCATTCTCATGCACAGGATTTTCCTGGTTTTACTCAGGCAGTTTTCCTCTATGGATTTTACGGATGGTGTGGGTGTATACTTTCCTGACGTTGTGTTTGTTGTGGTCTTATTTACATTTTTGGGGGCTGCTATAGATTGTTTTGGGATTCGTTTTTGCCACGATAGGGCCAAGAATAAATCAGGAATTGTTTTCCTTGCCCAAGCTGTGAATCGCTTATGTGACTACGTGTATGCAGTGGTTGGTAATTGGACTGTGTTGGGAGCAGGGATGGGGGCTTGGTTTGCTTGATAAACCTGGTGGGTTTGGAAACCACACAGACAGAGCTAGAGGGCTGGCTTTCTTCTCCACAACGCCTGAATAGCACTGGAAGGGAAGTCAGGGCCTGAGGGACTGTGTAGCAGAGAAGGGACTGATTCCTTGTCTTGGGTGTGTGTGGGTGTCTTAGAAGTCATGCTAGTTCTAGTGTAGGTGTTCCTAGCTCTGTAATGGGATCACCAGCTTAGCATTTAGCCTTTTCCAGCTCCTTGATGGCCTGATAAACCTGACCATGTTGGCTTGGCTGTCTTGTTGATGGCCTGATAAACCCAACTGTGTTGGCTTGGCTATTTTTTGGTGTACCCTTGGCTATGTGTAAGACTTATTGTTCCTTATTCCTTGGGGAATCATGCCCAGCTTGGGGGTGGCAGCATTGCTGAGAGATTTAGGAGCATGCTAGCCGATGGTTGGGTGGAACGTTGCAGCAACGTAGCTAGTTACAGAACGAGATCTTTATGAGATAAGTAATCTTGCCTATTTTACTCCTGTAATCATATTACTATTAATGAATATGGTGAACATGTTGAATGCTTGTATGAATGTATGTTGCTTCTGCTGTGTATGATAAATAATTATGTATCTGTGTATGTTCTACTTCAATGCATTTTGTTTCAGTATTTTATGAATTCACATGTTCATGGGGCTGGTTGCCCGTATGGTTAAGGCCATGGTAGCGTCCTCTTCGTCGGTCGAAGGGTCGGGAACGTTACAGAACATCAGTCCTATCGGCCACATATTTTTCATGGTATGCTTTAATAAGGTTTTAATGAATTTGATTTGCTATGTGTACCTTGCAGGCTATTCCATCTGTACCAAGTGATCTTAATTGTGTGTGTTGTAGGCTGTGACATAATCTGTTATTGTAGAGACCTATAACTTCTGAAGTGGGAACTGGTGAGAGGATGACCAAGAAATATATAATGGAGTGAGCTCCATGTGCAAAGCCACCACCGTTTACATTGGGAGAGTTGAAGAAAGCCATTCCACCTCATTGCTTCAACAGATCACTGCTCAGATCATTCTTCTATCTCGGATATGATCTTCTTATTGTTGTGTTTCTCTTCTATTCCACAACTACCTACCTCTTCAAATTTCCTGGCATGCTTTGATTGCCATTCTGGGTTGGGTACTAGGCAGCCCAAGGGTGCGTGATGACTGGTATTTGGGTTATAGCACATGAATGTGGCCATCATGCTTTCAGTGACTACTCTTGGATGGATGATATATTCGGGCTTCTACTCCATTCATGGCTTCTTGTGCCATATTTCTCTTGGAAGTACAGTCATCGAAGACATCATAGCAACAATGACATAGTTTTAGTAATTTAGGGTTTTCTCGTGCGGGGTCAAATTAGGGTTTGAATTTCCCGGAGTTTTACCCAACCAAAAATTTAGATCTTGGTATCTAAATTTCAATTTTTAGGAGGAGAGAAATCCTAGCTGGGCTCACTCAAAAATTCCTCTTCTGCGAAAAGCCCTAATTTCATGGAGCAATGACTAAATATGCCCAGAATCAAATTTTGTCTCGACAGAAAGATGTTCCCTTCAATTAAGAGTTATCCTAGACTCCTTTTGTTGACAATCTATAGAGAGAGACCCAAAAAGTAACTTAGCACTAGATTTTGCAGTTGCACAGTGTCTTCTTCTCAGGTTAGCTATGATACCATGTTAGATTTTTATCATTTAATCAATATGATCTAGGATCTTATCTGAGAGAATAATATGCATAGCAATAATCACAAGAGACAAGAGACAAAAAGAGTTTCCTCGGGGAAACCATAAAGGAGAAAACCCCGCAACTTCATTAGAGATAGAATGAGCACTAATGGCAAAAGTAAAACCCAAAAACACAAAGATGATCTCCGACGGCTCATCTCTCTCTCACTTGTGCGAGCTCCTTCTCTCTCACTCATGCACTACAGTTGAGTGAGTGTGTGTTGTAAATAGAGAGGCTCACTCTCTATTTATACTACTTTTCGACTTGACAATTACTTACCAGGGCCTACTTCTCTAAAAGAGTCCAATAACCCTAGTGCCCCACAACTATGGGGACTTTCCCCCCCAATCAATAAAGAGGGTTAACCTCTATGAATTTACATGGCTTGATTACATTAATGATTCTCCTGATAGGAACATCGGGGACCAATGAAATACAATATATGAAATATACAAGTGAATACATTCCGAAGTTACAAATACATCAACAATATAAGCAATCAAAGGATTATACCAATTATTGTAACTATACCATATCTAACAATTCAATTAAAGAATCATAATTATCATGTCTATTACTAAACTAACAGTGAATCGACAGAATGAAGGAAACCCTTAATTATATTTTGGTTCACCTCCAACCACGCACTAATATTTAAATAAATAAATTCTATAGTTTTCCAAACCAAACGTCCGACTATTCGCGGTAACGAATCTTCCCAAATCCAAGTATGGGAGTAAGACCATTGGAGGATGGAAACCATTGCATAAGAAATGAAATATCACAAGTATATATTTATTTATCAAAATCAAATCTATATACAACACACAAATCCCATCAAATATTTTACGTGACATTAAGCCCATCACATATGGCAGCCCGAGCAATTATTCTGGTATAGTAAGCTAGATCTAAAAATCAAAAGGAATTTAAACCAAATGCATGCAATTACATTTTACAACCATGATATAAATCTATGACAGATAATTCAAGAACACTCTGTGGAAATTAGAAAGAATCTATGGGTTGTATTAAGAGTTGAATATAAACATTGTTTTCAGAACATGGTGGGTGCAAGACAATTATGATGGAATCCACATCCTTGAAACAAAAACCCCATTAATTTATTTAAGTTACAGGTGGTAGTAAGTACTTCCATGATGGTTCCACAAAATAAACCCTTTTAAAACTTAAAACACGCTACAATGCACATAACCAACAACAAAACAATGAATGTTGGAATAGAGAGGTCGTAAATCTATTTGTCAGTTAGGGTTTAAACCCTAAAGGTTGAATTAAAAACACTGTAATTTATCTTGCGTGAAGAGGGAGCCCAAACTTCCATCATGGACCCTCGGCACTAACAAAAATGAAACAATTAGTGATTGGCGGTAAATGGTAAATGGTTTGAAACAGGGTTAGATTTTTTTTTATTTCTCACCTTGGTGGTCTAAGATGCAGACTGGGAGTAGGTGACCCTGGCGCCATCCTAACCAGTGCTCTTAACTCTCCAACCAACCGGCCACAGTCAAAACCATAATCATTGTAAATAATTTTAACACAGTAAGAAACTATGCATACATGCTTACTTAGTGGATTTGCAGAGAGATCCTGGGGCCGGATCCTCCGGGATGCCCTTATACCACGTCTGCATGTACCAAAACAAAGCAATATCAGTATTTACAATGAATTTCATAAACTTCTTATTAAAACCTTGCAGAGTTGAAAAAATAGTCCCTTACCTGGTAAAGGGAAGTCTTGAATCTCAAGATGGTGGTTGGGTATGTTGGAAGTGAAGAAACATGCTACAAGAGGTTGTTGGAGACATGAAAACCATAGGTACACCTTGGGAAGCAACCAAGAGAATTCCATAAAAACCGTGGGTAATTTTTCACGCCCAAACCCCTCTTACAATCACCATTGATAGAGCAGATCTTAGACTTTCGTAAACTTACAGACCAAACACCGAAACAATGAAGGGTTCAGACCAAAAACATGACACATTAAACCCTATTGAAATCCTCGGCATCGTGTTTCACAAGTGGATGACCGAGATGCATTCTCGAGCCAACAATAAAATCCTGGATGTGTTGTCAACTCGCAGCCAAGGAAACACATTAAAACCACAAGTCAACCAAGGTATCAAACCTTTTAACTATCATAACTCACAACCAAAATCAATCATCACGTTCAATCATTACTTGTATGCCAAGATTCAAACTATGGTGGAAACCTCATATCATTATAACAATATAAAATCATCACCACAATTATAACCTTTATATTATGTTCCAGCTATGGTATAAAAACCATACTCGAATGTTTAAATATACAATCTAAACTTACATTATGTTAACCATTGCGCTATATGACCAAGTTCTTTTTCCATGTTATACCTTATAACATTGCAATTAGGAACCAAGGTGGGGCCTTGAATCCTTTAAACGCTTAAATAGATGGAATTATGGGATCACGACTATACCATAGTCTCCCAAGTAATGTTACATGCACATAGATCTTATATGCCATATAGTTAAGTTAGAAAAATTAAGGCTAAGACTTAGTTTAGGGCTAAGTGAACCTTAGTAAACCTGAACAAGATAAAAGGAACAAAACATCACCTATGGGAATGATAGAAGTTGATGGTAAACCTTGTAAACATCAACATTTTGTGCAACATGTCATATAGGAGTTTCAATAATTGCGTAAGCAACTTACAAATCCATAACATATGTATTTTATATTAGGTTCTAGCAGGCATATCTTGGGCCAAAAATAGTCTTCACATAAATTGCACAAGAAAATATTGAGGAGAATAATATTAGAAAACTTCTATTTTCTATATTCAGTAATACAATGGTGTTACAATAAATAGAATTTCAATCATGTGGATATATACCATCTAAACCTGACTGATTAGGTAACTAGAAGTGTCTTAAATCTCTATTGGAGCTCACTAGTCTAATTCCACATGTCTAATTCAGTTAATAATAAGTTAAAACTAGTTAAATTAGTTAAACCGATGAGGTAGGTGATAGAAGGTTCCTACTCCCATGCAGATATACAAAATTGGCACTAACTGAACTGAAATACATCTAATTGAATGTAACTGTAGATTAACTTAGCATAAATACTTACCTACCACAACCAACTGATGGGGGTTGTTGGTGGCACTCAGAGTGACTCCTAAAATGTAGGGATTGGTCTCATAGGCACATTAGCTCATGCATTAAGTGGAAAGTAACATCTCTATGTGTTCCCCACACTCTAGCGGTTTGTACTAGTGGACCCAGTGGCACTGGCATACCAAAAGGATTTGGTGGACCCAATGTCACCAAACTTAAGTAAATGAATCTTAAGTTAGGTATGATTATCTAATAGACTATAAATGGACAAGGAGACAAAGGGAGGATTAATAATAATCCTAAAACCCCCCTTTAATCCTAACTTTGTACAACCTGGGCCCTTGCAACTAAGACCAAAGGTCACCCATTACAATCCAAAACGAAAAATTCTATTTGTCCATGAAAAATTAAGGGTAAAGGCAAAACCGCATGGGGAAAATCCTTCCTCAAAAATGGACATGGAATAGAATTTAAATGAATATCTTCACTCTGTCTTTTTTCTTCACTTGAATAAGCTAGATGCACCGCTTCTTGATCAAAACATTTGTAGATTTGTTGTAGATTCCTTGATCATGTATCAGATGTTTAATGCTGTGTAGATGAAAGGCATGAGAAGAATCCCCTTGTAGATCATCTTCTAGTGATGAAGGAGCATCATATGAGTTCTCTTTGATGTGACAACATGAAATATTAGATTCAAACATAAAATCATAGATGGAAAATAGATATGTGCAATCGTCTCCTAACCAAAGAACATCAATAAAACGACAAGCACACTTTCAATTCTAACTGCATAATGGTGAACCCGATCATGAACCTTTTTCCCAAACTGATGTAAAAAATTTCTAATTCTGTAATAAAGCTTATAAGGCTTTGATATATCAGAAATTAAGTCATATGGAGCAGCAAGAAACCAAGGTACAGTGGATCAAAAATATGGTTGAGCTATAGTAGGAAAAGTAGGTTCAACTAGTCTACATTGACAATTGGGAAAATATGGTGAGCACAAGGATCTAAAATTCAAACTAGTAAAATTTATATCAGACTAAAATGTTTTTAACAGCAGACCGCTTATATCCAATGATAAAGAAAACCAACCAATTATACAAAGCAAAGAGATGATAACAACTTTCACGAGTGATACAATATAGGAAACCATGAAATTGTCTAGTTTCCCAACTAAGGAGTTTGGGAGTTGTAGGGTCTTCTGAGTATCAAATGGATGGGACATAGGTGTCATAACATGCAAATCAGGATAAAAAACATCTTCTAAATATGCGAAAGAAGAATCTGAATGTATTTTGAAGGATTCAAATGAAGACAAATCAGAAACCAGATGTAAAAAACTAGTATTGAGAGGAGATGGCTCTGGGAGACTTACAAATATTTTTTCAAGGGGAGGCAAAGAGATTTCTGATTCTGATATATTAGAATGAGTATCAAAATCAGAGACATCAAAAACATACTTTATTCTAGAAACTAATGCATGATCATCATTACCTTTGAATTGCACAGTGTTACAATGCCCATCGGGATCAACATATTTTTCCCTTCTTTCAAAATCTAGAACATCAATGTTGTTTCTTTCGAGCAATTGAGTCATGACGTCCATTTTCTTTTTAAATTGAGAATTTTCATTGTGATAAGATTTGCTGCAATATGTACATTGTGATCATCCTTTCGTGTTGCCCTTCTTCTTGAAATTTGAGCCTTCATCAGTAGAGTTAGAACCTTCATCTTCGTAGTCTGACTTTGTATTTTTCTCCTTCACTTTTAGCTTTCCTTGGACTTGAGATTCTTGCTTCCAAGAGCAGAAAGTACATGACCCTTTGAGGCTTTGAGAGTTCCAATTTGAATCACCTTGATATTCTCTTGTGTGAGAGAATCTATGAATGCATCCAAGGATGGAATCCTCCAATTTCGAACTCCAAGCTTAGTAGCATAGAATGTTGACACAAAAATTGAGTATTCTAGACCCCACTTTGATAGAATGGAGAGGATTAACTGATCTTATTCCTTTGTAATCCCACACTACTTGAGAAAGTTTACTAGTGACTTAAACTTGGTGATGAATTCCTCAATGGTTTTGAATTCACTTGGTCTCAATGGGATCAACTCATTCTCCAATTGATGTCCTCTAAGTTCATATTGCTTTCCGAAGAGGGATTCAAGTTTGATACGTAGTTCATTAGGTTTTGTCAAGCCATCAAGATGAGAAAGAAGTTTAGGAAAGAGAGAGAGAGAAAGCAAGCCATAAGCTTCATCCTTCCTGTTATGCCACCTTACTTTCTCAACAACCGCATTAGGCTCGATTTCGAAGGCCATAGTAACTTTGTAGAGACCTTTGCTGCGCAATAGTATCTCATTCTTGGCTTTCCATTCATAATAATTGAATGAAGTCGAGGTTACTATCTTATATAGATCCATGCTCTGTTGTTGTGCTGCTGGTGAGAGAATTGAATACCTACACAAAACTATAAAGACAATTTCTATTTAGCGTGACCAGGCTCTGATACCATATTAGATTCTAGCAGGAAGATCTTGGGCCAAAAACAGTCTTTACAAAAATTGCACAAGAAAATATTGAGGAGATTCACATGGATGATTTTAAGGAACCATACTTATTTAAAAGTGTATACTATGTTGGCGAATATTACCAATTCTTAAAACGCCAACTATAAAATGATTCGCGATATTTTTCAAAAAATATTTTAATTTCCAAAGGTTTTATATTGTTTATATAATAATTTGGCGATTTTTAGGGTGAAAAAATTTTACCCCATCGAAATTGGGTGAAACAGGGCTTCAAAAAATGCAAAATGGTGAATCTTTTTTGGGAGAAAAACATGAAAAAATAGCCCACTGGGCTAAAATTCGCCCCTAAAATTATCCCCGACAGAGAATAATATTAGAAACCTTCCATTTTCTATATTCAGTAATACAATGGTGTTACAATAAAGAGATTTCCAATCATGGGGATATCTACCAACTAAACCTGAGTGACTGGCTAACTAGAAGTGTCTTAAATCACTATCGGAGCTCACTAGTTTAACTCCACATGTCTAATTCAATTAATAATCACTTAAAACTAGTTAAAATAGCTAAACTCATGAGGTAGGTGAGAAAATGTGCCTACTCTTTTGCAACCATGAAAATATGACACTAATTGAACTCAAAGACATCTAACTGAATGTATTTGGAAATTAACTTAGCATAAATACTTACCTACCATAACCAACAGACGGAGGCTGTAGGTGGCACTCATAGTGGCTCTTAAAATGTAGGGATTGGTCTCAAAGGCACATCATATCATGCACGCACATGCAGTAAGTGGCAGATAACCTCTCTATGTGTTCTCCACACTCTGGTCGTTGTACCAGTGGACCCAGTCGCACTGGAGGACCCAAAGGATCTGGTGGACCCAATGGCACCAAACTTAAGTAAATGACTCCTAAGTTAGGTATGATGATCTAATAGACTATAAGTGGACAAGGAGAGAAAGGGAGGATTAATAATAATCCTAACATTTTAGATCACATTAACTAATACATTGTTCGACCCTCTATTTTGAGAGTACATCAACCAAAAACATGGGAGTAAATGATTTTATTATTATCTTTTAAATGTAAATGAATGCCTTCCAAAAAAAACATATATATTATTTTTTCTTAAGTTTATTGTTTAATGTATTACATATGCATAACCTTGGTACATGATACTTTTGAGTTGTGTATAGATTCTAGTAGGTTGTTTTGTTTCATCCTAGATTTTTAAAGCACAAAATTAACTAAAAACATGAGTAAATAAGTTTATTATTATCTTTTAATTGGATACTAAACATCTCAATAAAAACTATGCTTTCACTTGAAAATTAAATTTTTTAATAAAAACATTATTATTAAATTGTTAAAAAAAATTATTATTAAATTGTCAAATAAACATTATTTATTATTATTGAAAAGTATTTTTTGTATTAAAGAAAACTATTTTTTTTTGGTCCCAAGAATTATTTTTTCACAAAAACACAAAAACTGTGATGAGCAAGATAAAGGAAAGGTTCAAAAGGTCAACAGACATTAGTTGGAAGGGCAGAGTTGAAATGAAATTCCAACCATGCTTCCGATTCATTCGAGCTCCATCAATCAATGACGTAATATTAACCTTCTGGATCATCTAAGTATAAAGAGTGACCTCTAACTTCCAACTTCAAGTCGTAAAATCGTTTTTGGTACACCTGCCTTTGCGTTTTCGTATGCCTTTACGCTTCTCTTCAACCTTCATATTAATCAATCCCCTCGCTCCCTATAAATAACCAGCAACGAATTTCTCTTCATTATTCGTCTCTATGGAACTTGCTGCGCGTATTCGCTTACAATAACTCTCTCTCCGCCGGCCTGCGCTCCGTGAACCGGGTATTATAAATTCTTTCGCATTTGTCCCACTTTTGCTGTTTTTATTTCCTTGGCATCGCACTGTTTTGCTGTTTTAATTTCCTTGGCATCGCATAGGGTTTGCTGTAATAGACAAAATATTTAAATCTTTAAATCATTTTTTGTTTGTAATGGTTTTGCCTATGCCTGGTCTACATCTTCTTTTCTTTTCTTTTTTTCTAAATTGTTGGTAGATTGGCTGATTGTTGTCAGGCTTCTTCATAAAAGTGTGAACTGGTTAATAGATTGGTGTTTCAGTAAGTTTAAATTGATTTTTTTTAGGTGTTTTAAGGACTTGATATCACTTTAACAAACTGTTAGAAATTCAAAAGGAAATTCATATATGTTGTTAGAAATAGCTATTAAACTTTATCTCTGTGTTTTAGATAACCGTAATAATTTTTTCTTATATATTCATGTAAACAATATACATGATCCTGTCCATTCAGATTCTATATAATAAACTACAGATTGGTTTTATAACATGCCGAGGGTACAAGGAAAAGATGCCACCTTTCTCCTGGTCGAATTTGGGAGTTTGAAGTAATAACAGCTGTCACTTTAAAGCAAAAAGAGACTTGTACTTCACAAGATTTTCCGAAGGGAACACGAAGCCAAAGCAGTAGTCGGTGAAGGAACCTTCTTCTTAAAGTAGTGCTGCTTTTTTAAGAGTTCGTCCGACTTGTGGTTGAGCAAATTTATAAATAATAATAGGTAACTAGATAACTGAGACATAGATATGCAGGGATTATAACATGGCACTTATGACGTATCAATATACACTATATTAATTATAAATTATAAGTTAAGTAATAGTTACATCTATACGTTATAAATTATAAGTTAAATAATAGTTACATCAAGAGGTATAGACAATTTAAGGTGTCATGTATCAAATAGATATTGACAATTTCAGGTTATATTATATTATCAATTATAAGTTAAGTAATAGTTACATCAACAGGTATAGACAATTTAAGGTGTCATGTATCAAATAGATATTGACAATTTCAGG
>LPNX010575294.1:63536-145142 GCA_001517045.1 Pseudotsuga menziesii | reverse complement strand
TCAAACCGATTCTGGGCAACTATTACTGCTATGACAATACGGCTGTCTATAAGGCTTTATGGCGGGAGATGAGAGAATGTGTGTATGTAGAAGCCGAGTGCCCCAGAAAGAGTGGAGTTTTCTGGTACAAAAGCAACTTCATATAATTCAGATGAACTCCTGTTTCATCAACCATTACCGTCTGTCTCGTTAAGGAAGTATAAACAGTATCTTTCAAAGTTATATGATTATTGATATATATCGTTGTTGAAATATAATTGTTGTAGGTGAGAATTATTGATATCATTGTTGAAATATAATTGTTGGAGCTGAAATATGATTATTGATATCGCTATCGAAATATGTTATTGACATTTTTGTTTGGATTTTGGTAGTGAGTCTTATACAACTTTATAGGGGTAGCTTTTAATTTAAAGGAATTTTAGTTTTTTTAATCTATTCTACACGTTATAATTATAAATACTGTAATTAAAGTAAAATATTTAGATAAAAATTGGCCCAAAAAGCCAGCGTTAGTTGTCTATTTTGTTTGGTAGCATCCACGCCTTAGCTGAAACTCAAGTGTGATGGAATGTTCACCATCTAAACTGAATTGTCAAACCAAAATTACTCGAAACAACAACGTGGATATTGTAGTTCAGAGGATATGTTCATTCATGCAACCCCACCCCATGGCATGCTAAATTTTTATTACTTTTCTTTTATATATTTGCTTCCAAAACTCTATCTATCAAACTAAAACAAAACAAGAAACTTAAGTTTTTGTTAGTAGGAATTTCAAATGGCGGACACCCCGTTAAAATTGCTGGTAACTACCAAAATTTGAAAGGTTTTTTATATTCTAAGCCAGATTTTGACGGTTTCTCCAAACTCTTAGCTGTATTTGACGGGTAAATTGGCCCATGACGCGCATTTACCCGTCAAACTCCATCGCTGAAATTTCCATGGGCGAAGTGAGCTGAGAATCCGAGAAGACACTTTCTTCCAATTTTGACTATATCAACATTAAATATATAAAAAATGTTCGGATGTGCGATGAGATGTTAATTTGTTAATATCGGTAGGTTGAATTTATTTTTGAAGAGTTTTAAAGATACCTAATTTCAAGAAGTGTTTTTTAAATTAATTTAATTCTAAATTTTATTTTATGCCACTTGATCATTTTATATAATATAATATATTTTCAAGATTTTTATTATTTTATATAATAATTTAAAAAAAAAATTACTTGATTTCAATCAATAATGTTTCTATAATTTTAATAATAATATTTTATTATTATAATTAAAATTTCAATTGATATTCTTAATTTTTAATAATTATTGAGTTATAATTAATTTAAAAATAAACAATATAATAATATCAACATTAATATATTGAATAGGTTTTAATTATAACTTGGTATTTTTTTTATTTGGTCATATTTATTATTTTAAGGTGGTTTATATATATATAACCTTGCTAAGGATGACATGTGCTTACTATCTTTCCTTATAGCAATTTTGTTTTTAAATAAACGGTTAAGGAGCTTTTATATAAAATGTAGAATTATAGATTACAAATTTCCGAGAGTAAACCGTTCCCAAAGGAGAACCACATCCATGACTCTTTGTTCATCCTTTACGAATCTATACTTCTCATGATATTTTCCTATTCTATGGAGACTGTATCTCCTTACAAATTGCCCAAAAAAGAAAATACAAAAACAAAACATTGCAGAAAGAAAATTGTAAAAAAAATTAAAATTTACATGCATTTCTTTTATACTTACTTAGTAGATTTCTATGTTTTAATTCTGTTATTTTTAATATCTTTGTCGTGTTGGTTACAACATGTTCTGGCGATGGATACGATGGCTAGTTATTTCTGGAACCTCCAGCCATGTCTACGTAGGTGATGTACTTTGTTTATACATGTTCTTATTTATTTTATCTTTATAATATGGTGAACTAGCCTAAGGCATGGGAGATTGTTCGCATTATATTTTTGAGGCCTTGGCCTTACCATAGTTTATACTAGCTGTGTAAAGACCCTCCCATAAGCATGAGAAGCTTAAGGTTTGTAAAACGTATGGTTCTCCATATGGTGACCTCTTGTTATCAATAAAAGGTGAGGGTTTTCATACTTATTGTTGGCAGGATACTACATGTTTTGGCCTCAATGCACCTTCTTTATTTCTTTAATGTTTTATGGTGTTCATACCATATCATATGGTTATATCATGAATACCAATTATTTAAAGATTGCAATGCATGAAGCCATACGATGCTTGCAAGTAGTTTGATGTTTTTATAGAACAATAATATGCTATGGTTGTAAATATTTCGATGGCCTTGGTCTAACCTAGCACTAAGGTGACAGAATGATTTGGTGATCTTTGTATTATATAGACTATGGTTATAGTGGAAAGGGTGTGGACCTTGGCATAACCGTGAAGGAATTACATGTCAGTCCTATCACCACGAATGTTTAATGCATACGCCACTAATCCTGTCATAAGATTTAACCTTGGTTTTAATTATAGCTATGGTTATAAATATATACATGCCACGGTTTCCACAATGTGATATATGGCTTGGCGCTCTTATTCATGTTCCATGGTTCAAACACAGCACATGATTTGGGTTTTAATGATGCTATGCCCATAATTTATTATGGTACTTGGTTGACTTAAATAACTGTTCTGACTGTGAGTTGACAGTGCAGCCAGGCTCTGAGTTGGCACGTGAATTTGATCTCGGCCCTACACCTGGATGGTGAGATCATACAGCCTCGTAGGGTTTTTTTAAATCTCATTTACTTTGTCTTAGATCTCATTTGGTGTTTGCTTGGAGGTTGGTCGAGGGCCGAGATCTACTCTGTATGACTCTTGCTCTGGTTTTACGGTGTTAATGGCTTTGGCTTGGCAGGTGAACTATGCTCAATTCTTATTGTGTTAATGGTATTGTCTGGTTCTTTCAAGGTAACTATTTCCAAAGGATTCCTCAGCCATCTACCTTTCAACACTGGAGCTTCGACAAACCTGCCAACACCTCTACCAATCAACCAGTTTGTTTTGACAAGTGAGTAAGGCTTGGTACTTATCTCTACATTTTAAATGGTTTACAATAGTTTTTTTTTCCAAGTTTACTGATAGGTTTTCGGTTGTTGTAGGACATGGAGGGATAAGAGTACTCTAGAGGAACTGACCCTTGGCTCTCGCTACCAAAAGCCAAGGTAGGGGTTTATCCAAGATTTAAAAGAATTACATTTCAATTTTTTTTTAACTTTCAACCCATAGAACTGATTGTAACTTCAAAAAATGTGCAAGATGAAGGAACTGGAGAGGAAGACGACAAGGTCACCTCCTCCCAAGCCCACATTTTTAAACACCCGATAACCATTCACAGACTTAACAAGAAAATCCTTTTATTTGGTTTTACAGTTTGTTTATAGCATACAATCTAACCCTAACTTGTTTTCAATGTAAGTAAAATCTTGGAAACAACTTGGGTCGTGAGTGCAACCACCTCTGCAAAAAGGTAATTTTCTTATGTTGATGCTCTGCATTTGTAAACACAACCCTCAGGGTTCACCCAGCCATTGCCTCGACAACGCATTGAGTATCTTGCTGTGTTTCTATTAAATCATGTGTAGGGTTTTGGGTGACATCTCATATGGACTTATTCCCATTCCAATTATTATTTGTATTAGTGGTTTTTAATTAAATAACTGTGGTAGCCATCTGCGATGGACTTACAGTCACTTCTGTACCAATTATTGGTTTTAATAAAACGCAGTGGCCCATCATTCGATCCATGCGACTTTGTTAATGGCTTTTGCTTAGGTTTTTAGTCTATGTAATGTTGTTTAAAATCAATGACGAGCATCCTTGATGGTCTCATGGCCGTAAATATAGTATTTAATGCAATATTTAAAACATTTTTTTGGGTAACATTGTGGTGATGAATCTTGTGTGTATTATGGGTTTTAAACTATGCGTAATAGATGGCAACCATTTAAAATTTTCTTACGACCATCTTATATTTGTTCAAGGTAATTATGTAATTTATTATTCCCTGTAGGGTCTGCAACTATGAGAAACGTTTGTTGTAATGTGGTGGCGACCGTTTGGCATGGACTTACAGCCATAACGTTTGATTTAAATAATTATTTTAAAAGATGTGATATGTAGTGTGGTTGATGGTTATACCTGCGATTTGATTGGCATTCGGTTTAACCTTGTTTATCATAAAACTGTAACTTCATTAATTACTGTAAAGATATTCGATCTCACGATCTCTATAATGTAGTTTACCATGTGATTGTATCTTTATTATTTAAACATGCGATTTGTAGCTAGGGTTTTCACCCTAGCTTGTGCTAATGAGCACCTACTAAGGAATCTGGATTCCTTAGTAGCAGTTCGATTAATGTAAATGAAAATAAATTAACCTAAAACAGAAAGCAAATGACAGAAAGTAAAAATGACAAGAAGATGTATAAAAAGTATTTTGTATTTGTATTACCTCTGATGAAGAGGTTGGTGGAGTCCGTTGCGCTGATCCGATGTCGGTGGCTCCGAGCTCCGAGCTGCTCCTTCTCCTTCTCCGATGGTGGAAAATAGGCCAAAAATGGGTCTCAAAGGTGAAAATAGCTTGATGGTAAGCTAGGGTTTCACGAGATGTTTTGGCAGAGTAAGGGTGCTTATGACTGTGGATGTGAAATGAGGGGGCTTCACCACTTATTTATAGTTTTTTAGTGGTGAAGTGCTTGCCCATGGTTTTTGGAAACCATGTGGTTTAGGGCAGCTTGTTTAGGGTTTTTGGCCCTTTTTAGGGTTTTCCTCCTTTTTCCTCATTATTTCATTCATTTTCTTCCCTTTTGGGGATTTTTGCTATTTTTAGAGGAATTTTGGTTATTTTTGGAGGAAAAATGGGTTTTTGGGCCTTTTGGAGGCTTTTTAGATGGTTTTGTGGCCTTTTGGAGGCATTTTAGGCCTTTTGGAGGCTTTTTAGTGGGATTTTCAGAGAAATATTGTAGGCAAATGGACAAATGAGCCATGTAATGAGGTAGATGAGGTAGTTAACCATTTTTGGGTGTTAACACGATTTGATTGGATTTGATTGGATATCATACAACTATAATTTCGTTATGTTGATTATGAGATATGTTCATGAGTTAACTTGATTAATTCTGTACATGAGAACAATATTGTAATTATTGCATAAATGCTCGAGTATACATTGTGGATCTTTGATTTGCAGATGAAATTATAACTTAGGACAAAAAAGGATTTCATAGTTGAAGTATGAATCTATGATTTATATAGTCTTTGTATCTAATTGGAATCTGTATCCCTATATTCTTGCTAAGTTGATCAAGGGATCTATATAGGCGTCAAATTTGATAATTTATGTAGATGTGTACTTATGATAGCAACATTGTACTTCATGATTAGTTATGTAAACCTATTCGATTCGAATACTTTAATTGGAAATCTATGAGTTATATAATGTTATTATTAAATTAAAGTATTTTCATAATTATTAAATAACACAGATATATACTATAAAGAAATTATTATATCCTAATACTTCTATTTGTATAAGCATTGGATGATACTCTGTATGTATATACTTATAAGTTTTTACGAAAACAGTATTGTGGTTTAAATATGATAAAAGTAGATGATTTCTAGCATGATTAGAGACCCATACTACATTTAGTTTCGTAAATATAGACTAAGGAATAAATTTTGGAAATAAGTAGTACACATAGGAAATAGACGGTTCAATTTAGAATTACACGATACTAATTAGAAATAGATGATTCAATCTATTTATGTGCAAAATTCAAATTTCGAAAGGAATCAGAATTCTAAACATTTAAGCATGGAATCATTAGGATAACTGATACAGACTAGGTTCTACACTAATCTTCTTCATATCTAAAAGTTAAAATATATTCTACAAACATTTGAACCTAAATTATGAACCTAGCACCAACGCTGAAAAAACAAAAGTGGAGAAGATGTTCGTCCCAACCAACTCCCAGAGCAGCCAAGCTACTTGCTCCAGAACCCCCAAGCCTGTTTGTTGAACCACAAGAGAAAAATCCTTGAATGCTCCATACCTTGCATTCACATATTTAATCCCTGATCAATAATAGCATCCTGCTACTCATGTACATACTAATATATAGTATTTTTCCTAGGACTTTGTCATTTATGAGCCTCCTGCTCTTTAGCACTCAACTAAGAGTTGTGACTTTATTTTTGGGGATGATGCCTCCTACATCTTGAGTTCTCACTGAGTGGCTTCTACCACATGTATTTTCCTCTTGTGGGTCAACAAACACTCTTTAACAGCTATATCCATTTTTGTGCCCCTTCAGCATATTTTATTAAATAATTTTTTTTTACTACAAAATGTTTTATTCTTGACTTCTTTGTCGAAAATAGTAAAATAATAAAAATAATAATTAAATTATTTTTCCAATAGAATTAATAATAAATTATTAATTCACGGGGTATTACATACACCTCCCCTTAAAGGATAACACCGTCCTCAGTGTTATATTTTTTTGTTTTATTATTCCATTTCATCTTCTTGGAATAAGTCTCGACATGCCTCCTACATATTACTTTCCATCTTCCATTGCACCTTGACTTTTTCGATAGTACGGTTGCAGAGTAAAAGTTCTTTCCTATCGAGAATGCGCTCCTATCCCACTTGGAACTCTCCTTTGGGTTCCACCTAGATTACATTCCAATCAATCACATGAGAAACATCATGAACATATCTTTTTAATATAAAAATGTAAAATAGATTATGCACTTTATTATTGGGTGGTACGACTAACTAGTATGCAACTGGCCCTACATTAGCTAAAATTTCAAATGGCCCACAATACCTAGGTGCAAATTTTGAATAATTGCACACTATTAAGGAACTTTTCTTGGTATTTACCTTTATATACACATTATCACCCACTTGGAATTCTCTAAGAGTTCTTTTTAAATCAACACAACTTTTCTGCCTGTCTTGGGAAACCTTCAAGTTTTGTTGTACCTATTTCCTGGTTAGTTCCATATCTTTTAATAAATATGGTCCTAACAGTAATTTATCAACTTGAATTCTCCATGATATTGGAGTATTACACTTACCTCCATATAATAATTCAAAAGGACTCATACTTGCAGAAACATGAGAATTATTATTATATGCAAACTCTACTAAGTGTAGGTAGTCTTCCCACTTACCTGGTTTTTCCAGGACATACATCCTTAGCATGTCTTCTAAGACTTGATTTACCCTTTCAATCTTCCCATCTGTTTGTGGATGAAATGCGGTACTGAAATTCAATTGTGTTCCTAAACCTTTAAACAAATATTTCCAAAAGTTACCTGTAAATTTTGCATCTATCTAAGACTATCACTATTGATACACTGTCTAACATGAATATCTCTTTCATGAAAATATCTACAATGTTAACAACTTTATAGGTAGATTTAACAAGAATAAAATGAGCATCCTTACTCAATTTTTTGACTACGACCATGATTGAATCATGTTGTCAAAAATTCTTCTGTAGGCCTGTTATAAAATCCATACTAATTGCTTCCCACTTCCATTTTGGAATGGGTAGTGGCTGCAACAATCCTGTTGGATGTTGATGTTTTTCCTTATCTTTCTCACATTCAAGACAATGGGCTAAGTATTCTACCACTTCTTTCTTCATGTTTGGCCAGAATAAATCCTTTCTGATCATAGTGATCATTTTCTCGTATCGAGGATTCCCTAAATACGGTTGTTTTTGGAGCTCATTCATAATTGTAAGTTTAATTTATATTATGTTTGGTATATACAACCTTTTTTTATGCAGCAACATTCCTTGTTTATTTAGGCTTAATTTTTTTTACTTTGTTTCATTCATTCTTATCAGTCTTTTCTTTTAAAAAATGATATTCCCTATCATAATTTTTAGTGCTTAGAATCTGATTTTCCAGATCAGATTCATAGTTGCTGCTTGTAAACAGTAAATTTGTATGACAACTTAGAGCGTCTGCCACTTTGTTTTCTTTTCCTTTTATGTGTTCGATTTCAAAATAATATTTGATTAAAAAGGACAACCACCTTACATGTCTTGCATTCAAATTGTGTTGATCAAATAAATATTTAAGGCTTATGTGATCAAACATAAGTAGAAATTTCCTTACAATTAGGTAATGTCGCCACATTTTTAAGGCGTGAATTATGGAAGAAAGTTCTAAATCGTGTGTCGCATAGTTTTTCTCATGTTCTTTTAATTTCCTAGATTCATATGCCACAACATAGTTTTCTTGTAATAAAAATCCTCCTATCCCTTCCTCGCAAGCGTTGTTACATATGATGAAATCCTTGAATGGATCAACAATCGTTAGGATCAGGGCGGTAGTTAACAGATGTTTTAGTTTGTTAAAGCTTTCCATGTATTTTTCAGTCCATTCAAACTTTTTACCTTTCTTCTGTAATGAAGTTATGGGGTAGGCAATCTTAGAAAAGCCTTTCGGGTACTCGATGATGGCCTTGATTTTGTCAAGATCGACAAAGATTCCATCCTTGGACACTACTTGTTCAAAGTATTGAATCATATCTTTAAAGAAAGCACATTTATTGAATTTTGCATATAGTTGTTGTTCTCTTAGCACTTGCAGAATTTTCCTTAAATGTTCCCTTTGTTCTTGTTCGTTCTTAGTGTAGATTAGTATGTCATCGATGAAGAAAACCACAAACTTATCTAGGTAGTTACTTAGGATATGTTCATTAAACACATGAATGCAGTAGGTGCGTTTGTCAACCCAAAAGGCATTACGACAAACTCATAGTGACCATAGTGCCTCATGAAAGTTGTTTTAAAGATATCCTCATTTTTTATTCGTACTTGATGATAACCAGACCTAAGTCTAACAAACTCATAGTTTCTCTGCGGAATTGATCGAATAGATCATATATCTGGGGTAGTGGGTAATGTTTGTTAATGGTCATTTTATTTAGCTGTCAGTAATCTATACATAATATTAAGGTTCAGTCCTTGTTTTTTCATGAACAAGACTTGTGCTCCAAGGGAGGGACATTAGCTCGAATGTACTTTTTTATCAATTAATTCTTGTAGTTGTGATTTCAGCTCCGTAAGTTCTATTTTGTTCATTCATTAAGGAGCCTTTGATGCTGGTAGCACTCTGGGTATCAGATCGATCGTGAATTCAATGTCTCTTTTCATAGGAAGTCTAGAGAATTCTTCCTAAAGTGAATTGTTGAAGGAAAAGATAAAGTGATTTCGATGAGGGGAAAGCTAAAGTGAATTGTTGAGAGTTAAGTCTGCAAGTGTGGTTGCGTAGACAAAGAGTACTGTGTAGGATTCTAGACAACATCTTCGTCCTAGTGGTTCAGTGAATAGGCTCGAGGGTCCTAAAGCAAGTGATCTTGGCTGCTTTTAGGAGACGGTTGGGAGGAATGGTCTTATTTGGGGTGTTTGTCCACTTTGATAGTTAAACAGGTTCTAAGATGCTCTGATTACTATCTATAAAAAAAATTATATCTATATCTAAAGGAGTTTATGAATGATGAAAGTCTCCCTAATACTATTAATTATTTTCTGAAATAGAACAAGATAAATGAATATTATTTTTGTATATTATCATATAACGAATGCTATAGTTTTTACAGAGTTTTCATAGCGAACCTCTAGATTATTGTAGTTCTTATTTAAGAATAAAATTATATGAATATATATAATTTCATAAACAGTTTCTTACTGCATATATAATGAATACTGACTATTCCTTTAGTTCCTTTTTATATACGTTTATAGCCTTTTCAAATCATGTTATTCGAATAAGTAAACATTGAACAAATTTTTCATTTAGGGTTACTTTAAAATAATATTTCAAACAAACTAAAATACAAAGGCTTCGAGCCAAGATTTAAACCCTTTAAAAAAAATTCTCTTATAAGGTTTTATAGCCAAAAGGCTTGAGTTCCTTTACTAATCTCACACAACCAAAATGCCCTATCCTTCTACAAAAATGGTTTAGGGTAAAGCATCTCTTTTTAACGAATTTGAAGAAGAACTATTATATCTGTAGTTTTTAAACATTATCTCTTTTAAGTGCAAGTAGTTCAAATCAAAGATCAAAACCTGTAGGGTAAAAATTACCTTTCTAGTAATTATTCAAATTTAGAGCTCGAAGGATTAAAAATTCCAAATTAAAACTTACAGCTAAAATATCCTAGGTTAACAGAAAAAAATTAAACATAGTAAACAAATCAAACTAAGCCCATGATGTCGCTAAGGGAAGGTAGGAATTAAGTAATAAACAATTATATTTTCAAATGGTGCGAGCTGAAGAAATACTTGGATCACAGGATCGAAGCCTGTAAGGCTCTTTTCCTTCCCGTTATTTTTTTTTATAAAAAAACGCTAAAAGGTCACACAACATCCAAAAAGATCTTCTAGTTTAACCTTTGACAGAGAAGCACCATAAAATAACGATTTTGGAAATGCAGTGACCTCACGGCCTTAAAAATATAACTAGAAAATACAGTAAAAACCCCAAAAGGAAACTACACATCAGTCAAACCAAGTACCCCCATAAATTTATCAAAGTTCAGACTAGTAGTTGAAAGTTAGAATGAGTTTAGGAAATGCTCAGGCTAAGAGTTGTATAAGATTTATAAACTAGATACATTTTTTAAATAGAGTGAAAACTGAAATCGAATAGTGCATACAAAATAATTTACAATGAAAGGCCCATTTATGCTAAACAAAAGTCAAGCCATGATTTTCCAGAGTATTCCACTAAAGACCAGAGTAATTTTCAAAGATAAAACGATTCTAGTTATACACAGAGTAGAGCCATAATAAAATAGGAAGAATTCATGCTAGAACATAAGAACTAGAATTAAGTAAGTCACACGCTTGTAAACCTTAGCAAAAATTGATACATTAAACTTTCAAATATTTAAAAGAAACAAAAATGTTGTAATAGCTCGCAGTGTAAATACCTATAGCATGCTTACACATAAGAACTACATCTTAAACGTTTCACCAGACCCATGGTCTGTGAAATGGAACATAATGTACAACAAAAATATTTCTATCCGTAGTCTTTAGAACCAATGTTCTCATCTCTATTAGTAAACGCCATAGATGCAAAACTGTAGAAAATTACCATTACATCGAATATTTTTGTATGAACTCCAAACGAAGGCTTGTAGGTTCTTACTAGAGCCTTGAATTCTACCAAACCCCAAGCTCTGCGCACCCATCATTAGCTTCAAACGAACCAACAGCTTTTCGTGACAGACAAACAACAAGTTACGGTTAAAACAAGTTTAAAGGACTGTTAAAGAAATAACATACGGTAATCAAATCGACTGTGCATAAAAAGGTTGATGAGAAAACTTGTATCATCTTAGATCTCTACAAGAGGCTGATGAGAGGAGTCAACACCATTGGCATGGTGAACCCAAAGACGAAAAATGCAGCAACATAGTTAAATGATGGAGGGGCCGAGATCCTTCGGCTCTCCCCCAAGCCCAAATTGCAAAACAAAGTGCAGAATGCCAAAACCCTAGATAATGGATAGGGTTAAACCCTCATTCAACTAGAAATCACTACGGTTCTCTTCACATGGTCATTTTCAAGACCCCACCTACCTCCACTTAATGAGAAATGTTTACCCACATATCCATAGTTTGAACATCCTCGATTATGGCATAGCTTCTTAGGATACAAATATGTTTTATGAGTTTTGAAATCTAGCTTTAGCATACGATAAAGGAACATGGCATATCTCTATGATTTACTTGTTAGTCTTGTCTACCCATTAGCATGGTTAGGGTCCCCCTGGTGTAAACAAGTTGGACTCTTGTATGTTAGAACATGAGACAAGCTCTCCACCTCTGAACCTGCATAAAAACAGTATAGGATATGCTTTAGCCGATAGGCTAATTAAGACCTATTCACCTTTTAACCCGACTTTCAAGCTAGAACTTGTATGAAAGGTTTAGAGACTTAAGCATGTTGAAAACCATCTTTACGCAAAACGAAACAAGTATACAATGCATAACTTATGACAAGGAAACCACAACTTGGAAAACTGAAAACAAGTAAGCTAGCATAATACTTAGAAACTGTAATTCCTAAACAGTTTAATATAAATCACTATTACAACAATATTAGTTGAGATATTAATATTTAAAGTGTTTATTAGGTGAAAATAGTTTTTGGTCTTCTAATGACCTTGTGTTTAAAAAAAAATAGTATGTTCTTTTTGGTGTTGTTACATGTGGTATTAGATAAAATTTCCAAACAATAGGCCTGAAGATTGGCTCAACTCACATACAAAACAAGAAAAGGAAAATATTGATTATGTTTAAAAATTGTTTCTATACATAAATATAAACTTTTATTTTGCAGGAAATGGAAGGAGTAGAAGCATGTGCTAAAGATGGATCCCATCATAATAATCCATATAATATATATGTGGAATTAAATAATCAACCATCAGAATTGCTTCAAATAGTAAAAGACTAAAAAGATGAATTACATACTATAAAGGAAGATAACGAAAGAATCTTAAGAGCATAAGAAGAACTAAATTAGATATTGCTAGATAAAATACATAACCGGGGCAAGGAGAAAAGAAAATAACATGAAATTGAGTCTGGAACGGTATCTTACAAACGTAAAGGTGAGAATTTTAAATTTTATGATAATGAAAGTAAATCCTCTTCGGGAATTAAAGTAAGGTTGCACAAAGAAAAGTATAAATATTCTAGTCAAAGTAGTGATAGCGATAGTAGTCCTAAAAAGAGAAAATATAAACCTTATGAAGAAATATCATGATAATTTAAAAAGATAAAACCTCCTATTCTTAATGGAGAGGCGGAAAAGGGTGAAGAAGTCGAGGCATGGTTGTGAGGTATGAAAAAAGTTCTTTCAAATTTATAACTACTTAGATAGGCTGAAAGCCCAGATGACTATCTAAAACTTAACTAGAAAGGCTGACATACGGTGTCAAGATACAAAAAGAGTTAAAAGCATCAAAGAAAAGTATGTAACCTGGAGGACTTTCAAGAAAATACTTCAAAATTAAATTCTTATCTGAATAGTATTATGAAGAAAGAGCTAAGGAGTTTTATGATCTTAACCTAGGATCAATGTCGATGAAGGAGCTAAGTAGTAAATTTTTAAGTTTAATATGATATGTACTGTATATAATCGATGAAAAGCCTAAGATACATATATTTTTGAGTTGTTTACCTCTTAGCTTGAAGGATAGAATTGAATATGATAATCCAAAAACCCTTGAAGAGGAAATGAGGAAAGCTAATTTCTATTTTTAACAAAGAAAAAATAAGAAAGAAGGCATGCCTAACTGGAAAAGTAAAAGAAAAAGTAATTTTGAGCAGAGAATGAAAGGTTTTAAGCCCAACAAAAATTTCAGAAATAACTCTCGAAATTTTTCTAAGAATAATTATCAAGGAACAAACTTTAAATCTTAAACACAACAGAATTTTACAGGACCAAAAAGTAGAGACATGCCTAATATTTATGTTAAAAACAATGAACAAAGAGAACCTATAAAATACTAGGAATGCCACGGGCCTCATTATGCAAAGGACTGTCCAAACAAAAAGATGAATTTCAACAATGTGCATATAATTCAGGAGGAAGCAACTATTGGTGACATAGCAAATGAAATTCCCAGAATTAATACAGCCTTGGAGAATCGACAGGTTGACCACCAAACATCCATGGTTGAAATAGAAGGTATGATACAGAACAAGCCTTATTCTTTTTTGATAGACCCAGGTGGTAGTTTAAGATATGCACCTAGTATAGCAAGAAGATGTAATTTACAGTTGAAAAAGTTTGGAAAATCTTGGTTGGTTCAATTAGCTACAGGAGCCAAACGAAAGGTAGTTAGCTATGTCAAAAATTGTGAAATGTTTGAGTCAATTCAAAACTTAAGTGAAATTAAATGTATTACCATTAGGGGCATATGATGTTCTAATAGGTATGGACTGGTTGGAAAAACACAAAGTAGTTTTAATTTTTTTTGAGAAAACATTTACATGCATAGATGATAAAGGAGAAACAATTACAGTCAAAGGCATACCTAGAAAGTTTATGTTAGACAAATTTTAGCTTTACAAATGAAAAAGTATGTACGGAAAGGTTGTAAAGTTTTTGATGTGCATGTAATGAATGATGAGCACATGAATAAAGAAGATAAGTTAAAATTCGATGATATCCCAATCTTAAAAGATTTTTCAGATGTTTTCCCGAAAGAGATTCAAGGATTACCTCCAAAAAGAGAATTGGATTTTACTATTGAATTAGTACTAGGAGCTATACCTAATTCAAAGTCTCCTTACCTGATGAACATCCTAGAACTTAACGAATTAAAATTACAACTACGAGAGTTAATAGATAAGAGTTACATAAGACCAAGTGTATCTCCTTGGGGAGCACATGTCTTATTTGTTAAAAAGAAAGACGACACCTTACGTTTATGTATAGATTACCATCAGTTAAACAAGATGACAATTAAAAACATATATCCATTGCCCCGCATAGGTGATCTGTTTGATCAGATATGAAAAACAACGATATTCTCGAAAATAGACTTGAGATTTGGATATCATCAAGTATGAATTAAGGATGAAGATATTTTAAAAACTACATTCAAAACCTGATACGGGCATTATGAGTTTGTAGTTATGTCATTTGGCCTAACAAATGCTCCAACATCTTTTATGTGCTTAATGAACAGCGTCATAAGTAAATACTTGGAAAAATTTGTAGTGGTGTTCATAGATGACATACTAATTTATTCAAAAACGAAAGAAGAACATGATGAACATTTACATATAATATTACAAGTTCTGAGAGAACACAAACTCTATGCTAAATTCAGAAGATGTGAATTCTTTAAAAATAAAATATAGTATCTAGGTCATGTGATATCCAAGGAAGGGATATCAGCAGATCTTGATAAGATCAGAGCAATAATGGAATGGCATGTTCCTAAAGACGTATTAGATGTACGATCGTTCATGGGGATTACAGGTTATTACCGAAAATTCATAGAAGGATTCTCGAAGATCATGAATCCCATAAAATCTTTATAGAAAAAGGGAAAAATATTTGTATGGGATCTAAAGTGTGAAGAATGATTTAATAAATTAAAGGTATTGTTAACTACTGCACTAATATTAAAAATAGCAGATCCAAACAAGGACTTCGTTCTGTGCACTGATGCATGCAATGAGGGCCTAGGTGGAATATTAACACAAGAAGGTCATGTAATAGCATATGAGTCAAGAAAATTAAAATCAAATGAAAATAATTATGCTACTTATGATTTGGAGTTGGCTACCATAATACATTCTTTGAAAATGTGGCACCATCATCTAATCAGTAGAAGATTTTTATTAATGTATGACAACATAAGACTGAAATACTTGTTTGATCAATAAAATATGAACGCAAGGCCCGCAAGATTGTTAGATTTCCTTAGCGAATACGATATTCAAGATCAAACATATAAACAGAAAGGAAAATAAGGTGGTTGATGCCTTAAACAGAAATTCAAGACTGAATTTTATAGCCGTCGTTAGCAGCTACAAAAAAAAAATTGGACGATAAGTTGGAATATGGAGTAAAAATGGATAACGAATATCAAAATCTAAGAGAAAAAGTTAGAGAAAATGAATCTGAAAAATGTAAAAACAGATTTCATTTTGAATGAAAAATGATTAATGTTGTATAAAAATAGATTATATGAACCTAATTTACTAGAAATTAAATTGCTAATTTTAAATGAAGTACATAAAAGTCCTTATTCAGGACATCCGGGTTATCAAAAGATGATAACAATGTTAAGAAAATATTATTTCTGGCCTAATATAAAGAATGAAGTGGGTGAATATATAGCTAGGTGTATAGAATGAGAGCGGGTTAAGGCTGAACATCGACACCCAGCAGGTTTATTGCAACCATTACCAATTCCAAATTGAAAATGAGAAATTACTAGTCTTGATTTGATAACAGGACTACATAAAAATCAAAAGCAAAATGATTCTATAATGATAGTGGTAGAAAAACTTAGCAAGGCAGCTCATTTTATACCCGTTAAAAATATTTATAAAGCTGCTAATATTGCTCATATTTTTATGAAGGAAATCTTTCGTTTGCACAGAATTCCTAAGGTAATGAATTTCTGATAGAGATCCTAAGTTTACTAGTAATTTTTTGAAGTCATTGTTTAAAGGATTGGATACTAAATTAAATTTTAGTACTGCTTATCATCCGCAAACATATGGACAAACATAAAGAGTAAATCAAGTATTAGAAGATATGTTATGGATGTATGTTAGAGATAATCCAAAGAAATGGGAAGAATATCTGCACTTAGTCGAGTTTGCATATAACAATCACTATCAAGCTTCAACTAAACTTAGTCCTTTTGAAATACAGTATGGTAGGAAATGTAATACTCTCATTTCATGGAGCAATCCATTTGACAGATTGATGTTAGGACCTGATTTGTTAAAAAAAACTAGAACTAACAGTGAAACAGGTACAAAGCAATCTGAAAATTGCATAGGACATACAAAAGAGTCATGCAGACCTTCAAAGAACTCATAAAGAATTCCAAGTAGGTGAGCATGTGTTTGTCAAGTTAAAACCCAGAAATACTCCTATAAGTTGGCGAGTTGTGCTAAATTAGCACCCAGGTATTGTGGACCTTTTGAGATATTAGCAAGAGTTTGACAAGTGGCTTATCAGTTAGCTTTGCCACCTAATATTAGAATACATAATGTATTTCATATCTATATATTGAAAAAGTATGTGCATGATGCTACTCATGTGATTGATTAGAATGTTATTCAGGTAGAACCCGAAGGAGATTTTTAGGTGGAAATGGATTATATCCTCGACAAGAGAGAAATTTTTCTCTCGAATCGCATCATTCGACAAGTAAAGGTGCAATGGAAGCACCTTAGTCCAGATGAAACAACCTTGGAATTGGAGACTCATATGCGGAAGGCATGTCCAATTTTGTTCCACGACGACTTAAAAGATGCTTAAGCAATATTGAGGATGATGTTGAACTTAAGAGGGGATGTTTGTAACCTACCTAGAACTGAAAAAAAAATTTCATTTGAGAAAACATTACTTTAAAATTTATTGTAAATTTTTACGTTGTTGACCAAGGATTGTCAAAAATGTTTGTAATTGAATATTTTATTTATTTAAATAATTAAGAGAGGATACACCTATCCAAAGAAGATTGTTGAAGAGTGAACACTGACCCACTAGGAGGAGTGATCTATTGTAGAAGGCCAAAATGACAAGTGGTAGCAACAAGATTCACTTTCTAGTTGTTGTAGGAGGCAACATCCATATAATTGTGCTTATGTTCCCTTGAAAGAGGAACTAAGCAGGTTGTCCATTTAATTACAAAACTGACCCAAAGACCTAGGCAAGATTATATATACCATCGAATGAGTAGGAAGTTCACTACATTCTATTCTAAGTAATTAGAGGCTTGTGGTTTTGCTGGAAACTTAAAAGTTAGGCACACAAGAGTAATTTGATGAGGGGAAAGCTAAAGTTAATTACTGAGAGTTAAGTCTACAAGTGTGATTGCTTAGATACAAAGTAATGTGTAGGATTCTACACAGCATCTTCGTCGTGGTGGTTCAGTAAACAAGCTCGGGGGTCCTAAAGAAAGTGATATTGGCTGCTTTCAGGAGACTATTGGGAGGAACAGTCTTCTTTGGGGTGTGTGTCCACTTCAATAGTTAAACAGGTTCTAAGATGCTCTCATTGCTATCTGTAAATTTGTTTTATATCTATATCTGAAGGAGTTTATGAATGCTCAAAAGTATCCATAATACTATTAATTATTTTTTGAAATAGAATAGGATAAATGGATATTATTTTTGTATATTATCACATAATGAATGCTACAGTTTTTACAAAGTTTTCATAGCAAACCTGTAGATTATTGTAGTTTTTATTTTAGAAGAAAATTATATGAATATATATAATTTAATAAATAGTTTCTTAGTGCATATATAATGAATATTAACTATTCCTTTAGTTCCTTTTTATATACATTTATAGACTTTTCAAATCATGATATTCGACTAAGTAAACATTGAACACAATTTTCATTTATGGTTACTTAAAAATAATCTCTCAAACAAACTAAAATACAAAGGCTTCTAGTGAGGATTTAAACCCTTTAAAGAAAACTCTTATAATGTTTTATAGTTGAAAGGCTTGAATTCCTTTACTAATATCACACAGCCAAAAGGCCCTATCCTTCTACAAAAATGGTTTAGGGTAAAGCATATATTTTTAATGAATTTGAAGAAGAACTATTATATCTGTAATTTTTAAACATTATTTCTTTTAAGTGCAAGTAGTACCAATCAAAGATTGAAACATGTAGGGTAAAAATTACTTTTATAGTAATTATTCAAATTTACAACCGGAAGGCTTAAAAATTCCAAATTAAAGCTTACAGCTAAAATATCCTAGGTTAATAGAAAAAAATTAAACACAGTAAACAAATCACATTAAGCCCACGATGTCAGCAAGGGAAATGTAGGACTTAAGCAATAAACAATTATATTTTTAAATGGTGCCAGCTGAAGAAATACTTGGGTCACACGATCGAAGCTTGTAAGGCTCTTTTCCTTCCCGTTATTTTTTTATTATAAAAAATGCTAAAATCTCACACAACAGGAAAACAAGATCTTCTAGTTTAACCTTTAACAGGGCAGCACCATAAAATAATGATTTTGGAAATGTAGTGGACTCACGACCTTAAAAATATAACTATAAAATATAGTAAAAAATCCAAAAGGAAACCATACAGCACTCAAACCAAGTTTCCCCATAAATTTATCGAAGTTCAGACTAGTACTTAAAAATAAGAACGAGTTTAGTAAATGCTCAGAGTAAGAGTCGTATAAGATTTATAAACCAAATACATATTTTAAACAGAGTAAGAACTAAAATTGAATAGTGGATACCGAATAATTTACAACAAAAGTCCCATTTATACTACATAGCAGTCAAGCCATAATTTTCCACATAAATCCACTAACGACTAGAGTAATTTTCAAAGATAAAATGATTCTAGTTATACATAGAGTAGAGCCATAATAAAATAGAAAGAATGCATGCTAGAACATAAGAACTAGAATGAAATAAGTGAGAGGCTTGTAAACTTTGGCGAAAATTGATACATTAAACTTTCGAATGCTTAAAAGAAACAAAAATGTCGTAAGAGCTCGTAGTGTAAAAACCCATAGCATATTTACACATAAGAATTGCATTTTGAACATTTCCTTAGACCTATGGTCTGTGAAATGGAACATAATGTATAACAAAACTATTTCTAACCATAGGATTTAGAACCAATGTTCCCATCTCTATCAGTAAACGCCATAGAGGAAAAACTGTAGAAAAATTACCATAACATCGAATATTTTTGTATGAACTCCCAACGAATCTAGACCAACAAAGAGGAAACGTGGTTCACTTCACCAAAGACCCAAGGTTCGAGGCTCATAGGTCTTACCAGAGCCATGAACACTTCCAAACCCCAAGCTCTGTGCACCCAACATCGTCTTTAAACGAACCAATGAGTTTTCCTGGTAGACAAACAACAAGTTACAGTTAAAAAGTTTAAAGGATTGTTAAATAAATAACATACAATAATTAAAATCAATTGTGCATAAAAAGGTTGAAGAGAAAAACTGTATCAAGTTGGATCTCTGCAAGAAGGTGATGAGAGGAGTTGGCACTGTTGGCATGGTGAACCCAAAGACGACAAATGAAGCAGCAAAGTCAAACGATGGAGGGGTCGAGATCCTTCAGCTCTCCCCTAATCCCACAGTGTAAAACAAAGTGCAGACTGCAAAACCCTAGAGAATGAATAGGGTAAAACCCTCATCCATCTCGAAAGCACTGCGGTACTCTTCACATGGTCATTTTTAAGACCCCACCTACCACCACTTAATGCAAAATGTTTACCCACATCTCCATAGTTCGAACATCTTCGATTATGGCATAGCTTCTTAGGATACAAATATGTTTTCTGAGTTTTAAAAGATAGCTTTAGCATATGATAAAGGAACATGGCATAGATTGATGATTTACTTGTTAGTTTTGTCAAACCCTTAGCATGGTTAGGGTCACCTTGGTGTCCACACCTTGGACTCTTGGATGTTAGAACACGAGACAAGCTCTCCACCTTTGAATGTGCATAAAGACAATATAGGATATGCTTTAGCCGATAGGCTAAGTAAGAGCTATTCACCTTTTAACCCGGTCCTTCAAGCAAGAACTTGTAAGCATGGTTTAGAGACTTAAGCATGTCAACAACCATGTTTATGCAAAACGAAACACGCATACAATGCATAACTTATGACAAGGCAGACACAACTTGGAAAACTGAAAACAAGTAAGCTAGCATAGTACTTGGAAATTGTAATTCATGAAGAGTTTAATATGAATCATTATTACATCAATTTTAGCGGAGATATTAAGATTTAAAATGTTTATTAGGTGAAAATAGTTTTTGGACCTTATGTGTTAAAAAAAAATTTAGTATAAAATTTTTGATATTGTTACCAAATAAGTTTATTATTATCTTTTAATTGGATAGTAAATATATCAATAAAAGCAATGCTTTCAATTGAAAATTAAATTCTTTAATAAAACATTATTATTAAATTGTTAAAAAACATTATTATTAAAGGATAAAACATTATTATTAAATTGTCTAAAAACATTATTATTGAAGAATATATTTTGTTTTAAAGAACTTTTTTGAAGGGTTATGTTTTCACAAAAACACATTAAAAACATTATGTGATGAACAAGGTTCAAAGGTTAACAAATATTAGTTGGAAGGGCACAGATGAAATGAAATTCCAACCATGCTTCCGATTCATTCGCTGGGTGCGGCACATTTTGATAACAAAAAAACATGGGAAAAAAATCAATGACGTAATACCTTCTCGATAAAGATTGGCATTTTGGTGAAGCCTCCATCTTAGTATAAAGAGTGACCTCTAACTTCCAAGTCGTAAAATCGTTTTTGGGTTTTACTTTTTTTCTGTTTTTTTTATTAAATAGTATTTGTTTTATGTTTTTTTTTTCTTAGTTTAATATTTATAAGGATTTGTCATTGGTTTAATGTTGATTATTTATTTAACAACTATCTAATTTTACAAAACTAAGTGACTAAATACACCTATCAACCACTTGACTTGTGATTGTGCTAATTATGTAATTTATGTATCGATAAAATAATGATAGCTATTAATACAGAGCTCATTCAGCTGGAATGAGCCTTGATTCTGGGAGGTGTCAGTTTCGACCGAGAGAACGCACTCCAGAGCTGTGTGTTTGTTGCGGCGATACGAAGAAAAACTGGACATCTTGCTTTGTTGCTTATCAGTAACGGGAAAACGATATGAAGAAACGGTGAACTGTAGGCACATCAACGAGTTAAGTAACACAATTTTGAAATGGCAAAGGATTTTGATATAAGGAACATATGGTAGAAATGGAAAAGCTTTTGAATGTTTGTGTTGGTGGGAATTGACATTGAAAAGAGATAATTGAATAATTGAAGGTGCCTTGGATGATATGTCAAGGATATAAGCAAAGTTATTTTCCTTTTTATTAAAGTCATATTTAATATATTTGGAATTGCGAAAACTTTCACAAACTTGACCTAAACGGAAAGAATTTGATCCATTTCAATGGCTAAGTTTATCACAAAATTAAGTATCAACTTTTTCACAAGGGAAAAAATTCCATCCATTTCAATTGCACAAAAATTTAAATCAAACATTGATTTAGACACATTATAATAGAATAAATATGATAATGGCTTAGGTTTGACCGAACATTGAATAAGAAAAGGTATGATAAGTTATGCTTGATCGAATAATATTGACGATGGGAATACGAAAAATAACATGCTAAAACAGTCCAACCCTTAATTTTAATAAACCCTAAAGACTATGTTTAAAGATTAAAAAAAATAAAAATTAAGGATAAATCTTAATAATAATTTACAAATTAATATAGATCTATAGATATATTTTAAATAAAGAGGGTCTATTTTTGTGAGGTGTAATTTTTTTTTAAAGTTAATATTTTTATACATTCAAAAAAATTACAAATTTAATATTTTTGGGGGAGTTTATACATCATGGTTTAGAATAGATCTATGCTGGTTTTAATTTTTTTTAATCACATTTTTAATTATTCTAAATAGACGTTTTTATTTGATATTTGGGATGGACTACTCTAAATAGGCCTATGTTTTTTCATTTATAAGATGAGACAAGTTTACTATCGATATCGATTCTATGACACTAGTTGAAAATTCCAAATAAACAATTATAAAGAAAAGAATAAAAAAAAGTGTTATGTGGGTGTACTAGTTAATTTAAAATAATTGATACATGGATAAATCATAGTTGATATATGGATAACTCCTAGCTGATGTGTGAGTAGCTAGCACTTTATGAGAGAAATCATTTAACTAGAATAAGGATAGATAACTAGCACTTTGTGACAAAATAACTCAATAAATTAGAAATTAGAAATTTAAATTCTTATATCTTATTATTATACTATATAATTCAATAAATTAGAAATTTAAATTCTTACATTTTATTATTATACTATATACTTCAATAAATTAGAAATTTAAATTCTTAAATTTTATAATTAAAATTGATTTTGAAATTTTATAATTAAAAATGATATGTTTCTGAAATTTTATAATTAAAAATTATATGTTTCAAAAATGTATGAAACAAGATAAATAAATCAATTATATATAAAAAAATTATAATTTAATTTAATTGAAAAACTGTGGAAAGTGAAATAATTATGATATTTGAGGATTAAATGTGTTTTTTTCCAAGTAATGGTTGGGATATTTTTTATATGGGAGCTAAATATCATATTTTTTAATATATATATGTGTGTTTTTCTTTAATAATTAAAGGTTAAAATTTTTATATTTTAATTCATAAATAAATATGAAAAAAATATGTTAAAAAAATTAGTATGTATACATTTTAAAGAAAATTTGTGCTAAATAAACAGTGTTCTTAAATCAAATAGCATATATATTCTTTCAAAAGAATTTGTGCTAAATTAGGCCTTCGGCAAATTTAACACAATCCTGTAGAAATTTTTTTAAATTCTACTTAACAACCTTTAAATTCTCAGAATGTGGTTACCCTAAGACTATTGAGGGGGCTGAATTCATTTGTGAATTGTAAGGCGTTGGGTAGCTTGTATTGAATCTAATGGCCGATCTTGGCCGTTTATCTGGATTTCATCAGAGCCGTTAAGTTGGCACTTCTCCATAGTCAGCGGAATGATTACCCTGGAAGTGATTTGATATGTGATCGGATGTGGACTTAATTGCAATTTAGTGTTCTGAGGCGTTGGTTTTGATTAACACTCTGGTGTGTAGGGTTTCTGGTTGTATTTTGGTGTGTAAGGTGCGCTAAGGGTGTCGATTGCCTGCTCTGGAGTATTTTCTTCCATCTGATGGTAGGGTTTATCTTAAGGAGGTAAGGATAGGTTCAGTTTTTTTCTCCTTCTGCATTTTGGTCGTTGTTGGAAAGACATCCAAAGAATTGGAGACGGGCCTGCGTCGAGGTTTAATGGTGTTTTGTGGCTGTTTTTCTGGGGTTTTTTGGCCTTTGAGTTTGGCATTTCTCGACAGTTTTGATTGAAGTGACTCTGGTGTGGTTGTGCTTCAGTGCACTGTCACCTTTTTAACGCAGTGGACCTGCCTCTCTAGTGGGTTGTGTATTAGGCCGAGTTTTGAAGTGGCTTTTTAGAGCCCTGGTTTGCACCGTTTCTGGAGTCCTCTTTCTGGAGAATGTGTTTTTTCCCAGTACATTGGCGTTCTTGTGGCTGATTACTGGGTTTTCTTGCCAGTTGTGTTGGTTTCTCTCGATAGTTCTGAATAAAGTGGCTCTGGTGTGGTTAAATCAGTTCACTGTCGCCTATTTATCGCAGAGGAACTGCCTATTAATTGTTTGGACAGAGCCGATTTAGGACTGGGCCTGTTTTGGACAGCGACAAATTTGGCGGCTGTGTGTTGTTTGGCGGATGTGTTTTTAGATTATTGTGGCACAGGTTTTATTTGAAGGTTGATTTGGCATTGGCAGGGTTCGGATGAACCTGCATTTTGGCTCCCATGCGATTTTTGCAGGTATGTTTCGGTTTTATTCTGCAGTATTCTTCGCTTAATGTTTCTTCTACTTGAGAGCTGTTCTAGCTCTAGGGAGTTGTGGTATTAAGCTTGGTTTCGGTGAAAGGTGATTTGGAGATCTCTTGGCCGTTTGAGATTATTTTTTGATAATAGTGAATGCTTTTGTGTGCCTTTACTATGATTCGAATCATTAATCGTTTATGGAACGTGCTTAGTAGTGTATGAAGCCTTTCATCAAAGCAGTGGATGTCTCTATTTGCTGAATTTTGAGCATTGGTTTTGCTGTGGATGCTGCGTTTTTGCTGTGTTTTGATCATTGGAGCTGAGTATTGATCTTTGGTTATGCTAAGTATTGTATCATTGGTTTTTCTGAGTATGGTATGATGCCTTTCATCAATGCGGTGGATGACTTGAATATTGATCAGCTTTTCATCAATGTTTTATTGTTCACCGGTGAATGTGTTCTGGAGTTTCCTGGCCGTTTGAGATGATCTGTATGAATTATTGATCATCGGTGAATGGTGTTCTTGGTGTTTCTTGGTCATAACTTGGCCATTTGAGATTGGTTTGTATGAATCCGTTCATCAATGTTTATTGATCATCGGTGAATGGTGTTCTGGCATTTCTTGGTCGTTTTGCTATGTTGATCATTGGAGATGAGTTTTGATCATTGGTTATGCTGAGTATTGTATCATCGGTTTTGCTGTGTATGGTATGATGCCTTTCATCAATGTGGTGGATGAATTGAAATATTGATCATTGGTTTGTATGATGTCTATCATCAATGTTCATTGATCATCGGTGAATGGTGTTCAGGCGTTTCTTGGCTGTTTGAGATGATTTTTTGATAGTAGTGAATGTTGTCTGTGTGCCTTTGCTACTAATCGAATTATTGATCGATTGGACCGTGTTGATTATTGTATGAATCCTTTCATCAATGCTGTGAATGCCTCTTTTTGCTGAGTTATGAGCATTGGTTGATGTGGAGGGCTCGTTTTTGCTGAGTTTTGATCATTGGTGTATTCTTTGGTTATGCTGAGTATTGTCTAATTGGTTATGCTGAGCTCTGTTTCTTTGGATCTGCTGAGTATTGCATGATTCTTTCATCTATGCTGTGGATGACTCGAATATTGAACATTGGGTATGCTATTGTTTGAAGCCTTTCATCATTGCTGTGGCTGATTATTGATCCCTGTCCTTAGAGGAGGTGTTTTTCCAGTATTCCTGTGCTATATTGATTCATTTTGGTCTTTCTGGGTTGGGGTTTCAGCTTGTTTTGTTCTTAATGTCGCTTCGCGTGACGAAATCCTTGGCACGTACTCCGCCAGGGCGTTTGGTCGTTTCTAAGCAGGATATTGGAGTGGAGAATCAGGTCTCTGCGACCTATTTTCCTTTTAAACTGGGAGATTTGGGATCTGTCCTTGGACTGGATGATACTATGGATAAGGTAATTTCTCCTGAGGGCTGTCTAGATGGCGGAATTATAGGTGGTCGATCTCTGCCTTGTATGAATCCCTTATTTTCTTGTCCTATTGTATCAACCCCTAAGGGTCATATGTCTGTTTCTCAGTTGGGCTTTGGCGAGGAAAAATGTGTTTCTGTGGTTTATTCTCCTGGGAAGTATATGGGCGATAGGGAGTTTTCTTGTGGCGGTCCTCAGTTCGAGGACTGCTCGGATATTGTTCAGGTAGACACATGCCTGGAGTATCGCGGGCAAGTCCCACCTGATCACATTCATTCAGTTTATGGTATTCAGGTTGACAAGCAATTATCGGTTATTCCTCGGGAAGCTGGATGGCTCAAAAGGCTTGTACAGGCTTGAATGCAAATCTGGGATTTAATCCTTTATCTGATGCGAATCATGAATTTATGAAGTCTAAAGACTGATATTGATCATGTGCATACCCCTGCTAGTAAGGGTTTACCTAAGCCTAAGAAGAGGTTGCCTAAGTCTATTAAGAAGATAAATCCGGTATTAATGACTCTGGGGGAAGATGTGCTTTTAAATGATATAGTTCTCACCAATGCTTTGACCTTCGTTGGGAGGTTTGGAAGGCGTAATTATAATGCTGCTTCTCTGCATGGGTGGGCTGTAAAGACTTGGAATGAGACTATTAGCATTTTCCCTGAGATTTATATTCTTCCAAGGGGTTGGATAGCTTTTAAATTTTCTTCTATGGATGAGGCCGATAGGATCCTAGCTAGAGTTTGGAAATGGGACAACGCTAGCTTATTTATCAAGAGGTGGACTCCCTTATTTGACCCGCGTAAGGAAAGGTATGACCAAGTTCCTATTTGGGTAAAACTCCCAAATTTACCTTTTGAATTCTGGTCTGCTGATTTTTTCAGACTTGTTGGGAATACCTTGGGAACCCATTTGTAAACTGATTTTACTTATTTAAAATATGGGGTTTACTGCATAGGCTAGGTTCTCGTCCTGTTAGACTTTCGCTTGGGTTTACCTGCGGAACTGGTCATAAAAAAGGGTAATAGTGATTTCTTTTAGCCACTGGATTATTTGGGAATTCCTTTTAGATGCTTTAGATGTCATGGGTTTGGACATCTGGCCAATGATTGCTCTCTTCCATTTAATAAACATTCTTCTTCCAAAGTTTGGAGAATAAAAAAAGATGGGATTCAATCTGCAGCAAAGGCTGGATGTTCTGTGGGCGAGAATTTGGATATGCTCTTAGTTTCTCATGATTTTGAACCATTAGCCAATCTTAAAAAGCTAAGTATTTCTAATTATTTGGATGTTCTTGATAATACTCCAGTTCTGAACCATTCTTCTCAGGCTTTATCTCTTTCTGTTCTGAATTGGTCTTTGAAGGATCTGGGGTTTGTATCTCCTTGTAAGGCAATTGTTAGCAAGGGGTATAATCTTCGATTGTGTTCTAAATCTGTTCAGGAGACTACTCAACCTGTAAAGGATAAACTAGGGAATCACGTAGTAGGTCAGGATCTGATTGGGGATGAAGTATTACATCCTGTAAAGAGAGGTGTTGGGGCGCTTAGAGCAAAAGCCCTTAACAAGGTTTCTATATGATCCTTATGTCCTTAAATGTAAGGGGTTTGGCTAGTCTTCCCAAGAAACTAGCAGTTAAGAGGCTTATCGATCTACATGCTGTTGATGTTATTTTTATTCAAGAAACGATGATTGAGGGGTGTGGTTTGGTTCAAGATATGGAACTTTTGATTCATGGATGGCAGTTCATCTCGGTGGATGCTATGGGCAGATCGGGTGGACTTATTTTGGGATGGAAGTCTTGTAATTTTCTTTTTCATAATGCCTGGGCTATGAAAGCAGGGTTGTGTGTTGTTTTATTTTCATTTGATTTTCAAAAAGAAATATCCTTTGTTAATCTTTATGCGCCCTATCAAGATAGGGAACTTTTCTGGAATAACTTGATCAAGTCAGACTGTTTCAGGATTCCTTATTTAGTATTTGGAGGTGATCTTAATTTTTCATTAGGACTTTCTGAGATATGGGGGGTTAATGCTCATGTAGACCCATTAACTAATTTTTTCCACAATCTGTTGGACAGTATGGGGATTGTTGACATTAACCCTTTGGTAGCTATACCTTCTTGGAGTAATCGTAGAGTTGGTTCTGAAAGTATTTGTAAAAGATTGGATCGTGTTTTAATCTCGGCTGACTTCCTAGATTGTGATTTCCTTCTTAAACAATGGATTGGGTGTGGAGGTATATATGATCATCAACCTATCTTTCTGCAAATTTCTTCTTAGACTCCTCAGGCCCATAGTCCGTTCAAGTTTAATGCAGATTGGCTAGATCATATTGATTTGGTTGAATCCTTAAAATATTCTTGGGTTCTCTTTGATGTTCGGTCTGCTTTATCTCCTGCTACACAATTTAATGAGAATCTTAAAATAATTAAAGTAATTGCTACAAAGTGGTCACTGAATAAAAAATCTCAGACCATTAAAGATTTGGTTGATATTGAATATGAGCTGAAAAGATTTCATGATAGTCATATTTCGGGTATTTCATCAGTGGTTGATAAGGATTTATTAATTGAGATTGAATCTCGCAAGAGTACTATTCTACTTTTCCGGGAAAAGGAGGCTCGCCAGAAAAGTAGGGCATTATGGTTGAGGTGTGGTGATGATAATACTCCTTTCTTTCACAAATTTGCTGCTCATAGGAAATGTCGCAATTCTATATGGAAATTATATGACGATTCTGGAAATCTTGTGGAAGGATCTGAGGCTATAGCTGAGGCTGGGATTCAGCATTTTGAAATCCTTTTTAAAGAGGAAGCTGATCTCCATCTTCCAGAAATTGTTCATAGTGCTGGTCATTTCCCAAGTTCTGTTACTGAGGATGAAAATGCTGAGCTTATGCAGGCTATTACTCTTAAAGATATCAATCATATTTTATCCATTAGCAAAAATGATAAGAGTCCTGGTCTGGATGGCATTCCAGTTGAGGTATATAGAATTCTGTTTGATGTTTTAGGTGAAGACCTCTTATGAGTCATTGAAACATCCCGAATAAGTGGCAAGATCCCAGGTGTTTTTAATTCTACTTTTCTAGCTCTTATTCCTAAGATTGATAGCACTTTATCTTTTGAGGATTTTAGGCCTATATCTCTGTGTAATTTTGTATACAAAATTATTGGTAAGATTATATCGATCAGAATAAAAAAGGTTTTGAGTAGATGTATTTCTAGTGAACAGTTTGGATTTTTGCCGGGAAGGCAGATACACGATGCTGTAGGTGTCATTCAGGATGGTATGCATTCTATGCATGTTAAATCCTTAAAAGCTGTTATGATTAAGATCGATCTATCTAAAGCCTATGATCGAGTCAGCTAGGTTTATCTTCGGGTTATTCTTGCAAAAATGGGTTTCGCAGGAAACTTTATTGCATGGGTTATGAGCAGTATTTCTTCTGTCTCTTTCTCTTTGCTCATCAATGGTGTTGCTACTAATTTTTTTAAATTTGGTAGGGGACTGAGACAGGGGTGTCCTTTGGCCCCACTTCTATTTCTTATAGTGGTTGAAGGTCTTGGGAGGGCTATTCTTCATGCAAAACTGCATGAGACTTACCATGGTTTATCTTTTGGTAATGAAACAATATTAACTCATGTTCTCTTTGTGGATGACATCGTCATGGTTAATGATGGTCTTGAACTATCTCTCTCTACTCTCTATGAGATTTTAATACATTTTTGTAAGGCATCTGGGATGCAAATAAATGTTAACAAATCTTCTTTATACTACTCCTGTTTGGAAGATTATGAAGTTATTACTTTACAGAATATCTTCAGTTTTCCTGTTGATAGAATTGAAAATGGTATGAAGTACCTTGGGTTTCATCTTAAACCTTGCAGTTATCTTATTAGGGATTGGGATTGGCTGATTATTAAAGTTGAACAAAGGATTCAGAATTAGAGTTTCCATTGGTTTTCCAAAGGAGGAAAGCTGATATTGATTAAAGCAGTTTTATAGGCCATACCTGTCTATTGGATGCATTTTTGGGTACCTATGGGAGTCATTGACAAAATCAAAAAGATTTGTTTTAACTTCCTTTGGGCGGGTAAACAGAACTCTTCTGTTTTACCCTGGATATCATGGAAGTTTCTTGCTATGCCTAAATCTATGGGTGGTTGGGGACTTAAAGTCCCTAATTTATTTGCCAAGGCACTTGCAACAAAAAAGGTCTAGGATATCATTCATGGTTCGGGTTTATGGGATAAGATTGCAATTCATAAATATATTTATCCAATGGCTATTCTGGAATGGATAAGATCTACTGTTAAAAAGAAAAAGAACATCTCTATCTGCTGGAAAGCCATTCTTTGGGCTTTCGATCTCATTGGAAATTTTCTAGTTTGGAAGATTGGTTCTGGCAATGCTGTCCGCATTGGTTTAGATCCATGGGCAGGATGTAAATGGAGACATGCTCTTCCTATTCCTATGATAGAAAGATTACAATTGGTTGGTTTTCATTTTCTTTCTGATATTGGAATTCCTGGTATATCTGTTTTGATGTCTCAAGAATGGTTATCTGCAGATTCTATGGGTTTTATTGAACCTCTTGAGATTGCTGCTTGGAATGGATATATTTCCATTCTCAAGTCCAGCCATGTTAGACTTTCTACTGCAGATGATTGTCTTATTTGGAATTTATCAAAAACGGGCAAGTATTCTCCTAAAGTGGGATATGCTGAACTTATTCATAGAGAAGTGGAATCGGCCTGGTGGTGGAAGGTCATTTGGAAGATGAAGTGTCCTCTAAAAACAAAATTTTTCAGTTGGTTTCTTCTTTCTGGTAAATCAATGACTTGGGATGTTCTTTGCATGAGAGGTAGAGAAGGTCCTGGAAGATGCTATTTATGCAAACAGAATAGTGAATCCAATTTTCATATTGCAGTAGATTGCCCTTTCACTCATTCTGTTTGGTCAGTTATTGAGGATCATCTGAAACTTAATAATCTTTGGAATGGTGATTCCCTGTCTTCTTGTTTTAAAAACTGGTGTTTTTTACTAGATGTGGGACTTGTCAAATCCTTACCTATCAGTGTACTCTGGTTCTTATGGAAAGCAAGAAATAGATCTTGCTTTGAGGATCTTGACTCATCTCCTGCACAGGTATCAAGCTATAGCTTGGGTCTGATGAAGAATTTACCACAGACCTTATATGTGGTCTCTATTAGATCAATTTTTGTGGAAGAAATTGATCAATCTTATGCATGGGGTTATTTTTGATGGATCTGTAGCTGGGGATCCAATGATTTGTGGGGCTGGAGGTATTTTGTTCATATCTGATAGGCATTATATTACTTTCAAAGCAGGTTTAGGTTTGGGCACCAATAACTTTGCAGAATTATGTGCACTTAAACTTCTCCTTAGGCTGACTCGGAAGCATAATTTGGATAAAATTCAAGTTTTTGGGGATTCTTAGTTAGTTATAAATTGGGCATCTGGTAAGTATCGATTACTAAATATTGAACTAGCCATGATTCTTCAAGATGTTCATTATTTAGCTGATAGTCTTGAGTATGTGTCTTTCAAACACATTTATAGGGAAAGAAACTTCAAAGCAGATTCTTTGGCTAAAGCAAGTGGTAGCTTAATTGAAGGTTTTTGTAGTACTTGTGAACAGAGAGGGGCAGAAATTATAGAAACTTATCAGGTTTTCCAAGGTTTTTCTGGTGGCTGGTTGTTTATGCAGTTTGTAGGACTGTATATTTCTTGATTTTGGTACATGCTTATGGTTTACATCTGACAGTTTCGTATGACTTCTTTGCTGGTTTTATTGGAGATTTATTGCATGGGAAATTATGGATTTGATTCTGTTCCATCCTTGAGACATGATGCTTTGGCTGACATTTTATGCTTTTTTGCATAACTTTGGTGACTTCAAGTAACATATTTCAGAGCTTGATAAGTGGGCTGTTTGGCCTCTTTTTATATGGTGTTGAAATGGTTTTGATCATTATTTCTTTGGATGGTCTGGATATGGCCAATTTATTAGCCACTGATTTTTTGATCAGATTATGAATTATCACTCATTTATGAGACCACTTCAGCCAGTTTGTCTTGCTCTGGTTATTTTGCTTGTGTTTTCACTATGATTCACAGTTTGATCTGACCTGAATTATCAAGAATGATGAAAAAATTCTACATAGATCAGACTGATTTGAGTGTATGGCATTTTGATATCTTTTCTTCAGAAACGTTTCGGTGAATGTAATGATTCATTTTGAAGATAACTACTTTTCAGATTGGATCAGTTATGGATATGGTAATGGTTTTTGTGCTCCTCCTGAGGCAAATATTGTTATGTAATGACAATTTCATAGTTGGATTTTGTATAATGGACTTTGAGGGCCATTTGCTGAAAGTGAATAAAATATTTACGATTTTTTTCTTTGGAAAAAAAAAAGTCAGAATTTAAACAACAACAAAAATCGTTTTTAATTCTAAAGTGGTTAGACTCCAGTAAATTCTTATAGCCAGACAATAAAGTACAAACAAAAAACATTTTTTTGTAATCCGTGCTCAATTTTGATCGTGGCCGAGCACAAAGAAATCAACAATATATAAATATATAAATTATTTTTTATTTTTTCCTATCACCTCTAGAGTCCCATGTAATCGATAGTATACTTTTTTGATAGGAAACAATATAAACGTTAACGAAAACGTTGGAAATCGGTAGACTCCTCTTTTTGAAATCAAAGTTTATGGTGTTTTAGATTGTACTTTTGGCGATTTAGATAGTTTTAAAATTTTAGTTATCAAAATAGTTAAAATCACAAAATATAAATCTAATAATTTAAAAGAAAAAATTGGCTAAAACTCGCTGGGAAAGCTGGCGTTTCAGTGGTCTTTTATACTATTATTTTTTTGGTAGCATGTTATTTGGTTGGTACGTCGAATCATTCTTGACTTTGCCATCTTTTGAATATAATTGGATTCGTGATGCGACAGTCACAAATTCATAAAAAAAACCATAGGAATAATAATCAGTGACGTGATACCTTCTAGGGAAAGACTGCCATTTTGGTGGTCTTTTATAAGGATAAAGATTGACCTCTAAGTTTATCTATCTCTCCGTTATTTTAAATATTGTTGGGGAGGCTTCTTGATTGGGCATGTTTCTCCCACTTTATTAAGGGACTGATTTGAGACTTATTTTGTTGCAGATTGGAATCCTTCTTAAGGGGGTGAACTGGATTATGGGATGTATCACTTCGGCTAACTTTGCCTTACTCATTAATGGTTGTCCTTCGAGGTTCTTTACTCCTTCAAGAGGCATTCTCTAGGGATTCCCACTGTCACCCTTACTCTTCATCCTAGTGATCGAAGGTCTCAGTTTGCTCATAAACAATGCTAAAAGGTGTGGCAGGATCAAAGGCATCAAAATTTCAGCCTCTCCTACCTTTACCCACTTAATTTTTGTGGATGATGTGGTGTTGTTTGCTTTAGGCACCTTGGAAGAGTGGGTGGATTTCAAAGTCATTCTTGAAACCTTCTGTTCGGCTTCTGGCATGTGTATAAGCATTGGCAAATCTGGTTTTCTATTCAATGAGTTGGAGGTGGGGGTATTGAATAACATTCGTCTCATCCTTCCCTACAGTGCGGATCCAATGCATGTGGGTTTTAAGTATCTGGGTTACTACATCAAACCGCTGGGCTACGAAATGAAGGACTGGCATTGGCATCTGAAAAGGTTTGAAAAAAGAATTGGAAATTGGTCTTACAAACTCCTTTATTTAGGAGGCAAGCTGGTTCTTATATGGGTTGTACTTTCTAACTTACCTGTCTATTGGTTTGCTCTTGCCTCGATTCCGATATCCATTCTCAACAAGATGAGACAATTGATCTTCTCCTTCCTGTGGCGATCCAACAAGAACAAATTTCGTTTTCATCTTCTGGATTGGAAGACTTTGGCAAGGCCATTTGATTTTGGGGGCTGGGGCATAAAAAACCTAGCCTCATTCAACATATCTTTAGGATTGAGAAGTCTTTGGTGGGCCCTAAAGGGTTCTGGTATATAGCATCAAGTCATCTCGGCAAAATACTTAAAGCAACAATCAATGGTGGCTTGGCTGAGAAATAAAAAGTTTCTGTCTAGAGGCACTTCCATTATATGGAATGGATTTTTAGAAACCATTTCTAGGCTGGGAAGATGTATGAGCTGGAAGGTGGGTGATGGTCGGGATGTATTCATTGGTACTAACCCAATATCAGGCATTAGTGAGAATCACTACTTTGCACAATGATTTAAGATCTTATCTAAGTGACTATGGGATTACTTCTCTTCATCATGCCAGAAACACTCTTTTCGACTCACATGCATACTGGTTGTTTGCCGATGATCTGGAGTTGGGGGGTGACTGGAAAATCAAATGGGATTCTTACATTTCGGGCTTGCAGCAAGGTGGGATCCATTTTTCTAATGAATCAGACTCCCTGCTTTGGAATTTTAATAAAAAAAACGGGAGTGTCACACCAGCCTTGGTCTATGATCTGATAGCCTCTTTGCATTTGACTCCGACTAAGGAAAAGATATTGACATGCTTATGGAATCTTAGCATCCCGTTGAATATAAAATGTTTTGCATGGATTACATTAAAGAACAGAATCTTAACCTGGTATAATTTGGTGAGCAAAGGCTAGTCTGGTCAGAGCTGCAGCTGGTTATGTCACTCGAAGGAAGAAACTGTTCAACATATTTTTGTGGAGTGTAGCTTAACGATATCTATTTTTGAAGTTCTGAAAGATATCTACCATTTTACCCTTCCTGCTTCTACCGGATCTCTAGTTGAGTTCTTGGACTTCTGGCTGATTGGAAATCCCTCCCTCTACTACATTCCTTATTTTTTTTTCTGGTTTGTCTGGAATGCTTGGAACAAAGGTATATTTGAGGGCTTTAGAATCTCTCTAGCAACTCTCACAAGTAAGATACATTCTTACATACACAGCTTCCCAGTTCCAAAAAAAAGAAAAAAAACCAGGAACATAGGCCCTGCTCCATTACTGATCTATCCTGTCGGTTTTTTTTATGGTGCTGCAACAGATGGAAAATGAGGGGTTGGGATTTACCTAGCTGTCAATAGTATTCACCATTTTCATATCAAGTTGGGATGTGGTAGGAGCACAAACATGAGGGCCGGATTATTAGCCTTGTGGGATCTTTTGTACTGGGCTGCAACTCTGGGGCTTCCCTCACTTCACATCTTTGGTGATTCTTCTGTGATCATCAACTAGGCATTGGGTAGGGAAGCTCTGTCTTGCCTTACTTTGGACTATTGGTGTCTGGCCATTAGGCAAATGATGCCACTCTTTCTCAGATTAGACATGCAGCATATATATAGAGAGCACAACCAATGTGCAGATGGCCTCTCCAAGGAGGCCCTGAAATTGGCTCCAGGCCTCTGTCATATTTCTGAGTTTTTTTATGACACAGTTACTAAGTTTGGTGAATTTCTACTCTTTTGAGCCTGTGGCGGAGCATTAGAGGAAATTTGGGGTCTAAAATGGGCCTTATAAGAAAACGTGCCAAAATAAGTTTTTGTGAGTTGGAATTCAAGAACCAATAGAATTTCAATAAAATAAGTCAACCATAATGGTTGAATTGACATATTTGTCATTAAAAAAAACTACTTTTTTTGTTCGTATTTTCGACATATCTCATTGTGTTTTTACTCAAATTTTGATCATGAGAGCTCGTTGGATGCAGAATTTGATTCCGCATCCAGCAAGTACCCACACTGCATACTTTTGATAGACCCCGCTACCCCAAAAACAAGAAATACCTGAAAAAACGTGATGATGATGTCATCATCACATTTTTTCAGGTATTTCTTATTTTTGGGGTAGCAGGGTATGTCAAAAGTATGCAGTGTGGGTACGCGTTGGATTCGGAATCAAATTCCGCATCCAACGAGCTCTGCTGATCGAAATTTGAGTAAAAACACAGGGAGATATGTCGAAAATACGAACACAAAAAGTAGTTTTTTTCTTTCTTCCTTTAAAATTAATCAATATTATTTTATTATTTTAACTATTATTTTATTACTTTCCTTAGGAGGCCCATTTTAGACCCCAAAATTCCTCTAATGCTGGGCTCCCTACCTTTTGGGCACTGTTTTGGATTCAGATTAGATTGTTGATGATTTGTATCTAGGACCTCCTCGGAGGTGCCATCTGTCTGATCCTTGTGCTCTCTGGCTATATGTTAGGATGTCTTGGAGAACCTTCTAGGTCTCTCTTATCCATGTTGAGTTATGACCTTTTGGTCAGTTCGCCTTATCGTGTTTCTTGACAGGAACAGTAGCACATGTTTTGCTGATGTTTGTTTTGGTCACACACCGGTTTGTAAAATGCCCTTTGATTCTACATGAATACCAAGGACAAGATTTTTTCTTCTGGAAAAAAAGTTGCACTTTTAAATAAATCTCTTTCAACTTTCAATTAAACTCAAATCAGTGGTGATTGTAAACATTGTTTCGGTTATATATATATATATATTCTATTATTATATCTGTCAAGGCAGGTATATATCTATCACTTTGTCCAACAATAGTTTTGACTTTAATTAATTTATATACTTTTTCAAAAGTTTTACATAACTTTTATAAAATTCATATATTAAATTAATATTTTAAAAACAAAATTATATATATATTTTTATCTTTTTAAATCTACTTTTGTATTTTATGATTGGTTCATTTTTATGATTTGACTAATTTTCTCTAGTGTGCAAATGAAATTGTTAGATATAAAAAATATTTAAAAATATAAAAAAAATTAAAAACATATAACAATGCCAAGTGTCTTGTTTATTAAAATAGTAATAATGACTAATCTTAATAGATGTGACAATCATATCACAATGATTGACTATAATTATAGCACTATATAAAACTTTTATTTAAATATAATAAACTTTTTTCAAATATATATATACACATCAATACATTATAATGTTTTTTAAATAAAAAATTAGAAATAAAATCTAATAATGTCAAGTGTATTGTTTATTAAAATAAGGAGTTAGCCATCTAGCCGATGATTTGCACTGGGGTCCACCCTACACCGTCTAGTGATAGTGTACTCCGTTACCTTTCCATGAGACCAAGACTCACCAAATTTCTTCTCCATCGTTAGTCTAGCTGCTGCTGATCACCCGACCCAGGGTAGATAGATTACTCCCAAAAATGGCAACTAAATATATCTATGTTTTCAGCACTGTTAAAAAAGGTACATCAATTGTCTAAATAGTCAGCCCAAGTCTTATGGTGGGCTCTGGAACGACCCTCCATAACACTTGAACACTTCAAGCATTTTTTTTTCTGATCTTCCTGGTTGGACTGGCCTTAAGCTTATGATCTTATGGGATTTTACTGACTGGTTATGTCTAAATTCCCTCCATCTCTAAATTTTGTTACTCCTAAGTAACAAAATGGGTTTCTATTCGGTCCTCTTCAATAATTACAACAACACTAACATTTTCTTGAATGGGGATATATCTATTTCCCCTGGGGTCCAGTGTTGAGAAGGTCTTCATCTTATTTACTTGAGAAGAAATATGATATGTTTCGGTACACCTGAAGGTAATGGAGTGAGCTATCACTTGATGGCCTCAAGTGGGACCCGGTGCAAATGGTCGGGTAGATAGCTTATTTCTTAAAATAACCATAATGACTAATCTTGATAGATGTGACAATCACATCACCAATAAATAAGTATAGCTATATCACTATATAGAAGTTTTATTTAGATATAATATATATATTTTAAATATATATAAAAACTTTAACATATTATAATATTCTTTTATATAAATTTATTGAATAAATTTTTCAAATATTTATTTTGATATTCAATTAAACTTTTTTTTTCACATATCATAAACTCACATATTCATGAAACTAAAGATTGTTTTTTTTTTATAAAAAAATATTTATTGGTTTATTCAAATAATTATGATGATTAATATTTTAATTAGTTGACATTATACTAGAGATTTACCAAAGTTTAATAATTTGTTTAGCCTTTTTATTGTTAATATAAAAAATTGTATTTTATTTTGGTGAAATTTTATAAGTAAAAAAAATGCAAATTTTATAAAATATGTATACAATTTTGATCTTTCTAAATGACAATGATATTTTCTTATAACTTCTTATTTATTATTCAATTATTTGTATGTCAAACTTTAACTTTGGTCTATATATAACTATTAGATCAAAACATTTTTAAATTATGATATCAAATTTGGGTTTTAAATAACTATTAAATTATAACATTTTTAAATTATTAAATAAACCTAGGTATGTAAAACTACTATGTTTAAAAAAAGAATTAATTATTAGATTAAACCATTTCTTAAGGCAGGTATAAGCAGCTTTGTTGCTAATTTCACTTAAAGCTTATTCAATTAGGCATATTAAAGTTGTGACCTTATTCAATTAAGTTGTTGTAACACGTGTATGAAATAAATTGTTGTCATGAGTAATATGTGTGTGAAGTAACTTTTATTGATTTTTACATTGGATTTATAGGTCATGCCTCATGTGGCGTTTGGATACGGGTGATGAAGACCCTATGGCCATGTAATAAGGTGATGTTTCACAGCTTCTATGCTTATTTTAAGAATTGGTTTTGCTAGGGACTTTAAGCATAAAATCTATGGCTTAGTCCTAGCAACTAAGTCATAGTTCTAGCAACTAAATCCTAGTTCTAACATACCCTCCACTATGAGGTGTCAAAGGTAACAAAAGTTATATTAAAGGGTTTATGTAAGAGGGACTTAGCGCAAGCTTTGGTTAAAAGTTTGTAATGAAGTGTTTCGGTTAATGAAATGTTTTGGGGACTATGGTGATAACACCATAGTCTTGATCCCCACCACGACCTTGGCACAAAACACGTTATTGTTATAACATGGTTTAAATTCCATGACTTTTGATGGGAGTTACAAGGTTTTCCAATGCATACATTCATATTTTGGGTTACCTGACAATAACTCTTTCATGGCTACGAGTTGAAAGTGCATCTAGACGTATTGATGGAAAGTTTTAATGCATACGATGGGGACCAAGAGGAATATCAACCCTCCATTTGACACAATCTCCTACGAGGGTTTTGAAAAGGGTTTAATGCGGTGTTTGCATGTCTGAAGGTTTCATTTTTGCATTTTTTTTTTGTATGTAATTGGTTGATAGGAGAGAGCTTAGCCATTCATGGTTGCGATGCGTAGTTTTTCCCAATCCTTTACACAGTCGGTTAATGGCATATCTCTGCTTACTTCTGAGCTTTATATGAAGATTTTTATCAATGGTATGGCTGCCATGATGACATCGACCTTTATGGTTCATCATGTTTCGATGAGGGACAGGTCTCTCTTCGAGCCTTCATGCCTTCATGCCTTCAATAAGGTAGTGAGTACTTTCTGAGTTTGCTTTTTAATAACTCTTATTTTTAGACTAATGGTGTATGCAAAGAATTTGACTTAGGTTTCCTCCATTGTTATGCAAGAAGAGGAGAAATAAGGGCGTCCAGGAGGAGTCGACCACTAGCCCTCTCTACATTCATTTCCTGGTAAGTTTTGACCGATTATTTCTTTGTCCATGTAGTTCGACTTCTAAGAAAAAACCTAAATATTTTTTGTTACTGTGCAGGTGACTTGCGAAGCTTCCAATGATCATAACAACAAGCTTCAAACCGACTTTGTTTCTCCATGCAAGGGTTTCTACCATGTCATCAATTTCGTTATAGGTTTCAATATATATATCATCTTAACTGCATAAGAAAATGTGGAATGCAGGTTAAAATCTTGGTTGACGAGAGTGGCGACAAGGTCACCTCCTCTCAAGCCTGCTTATTCTTTGCCAAAGGTGCGAAAATAATTTCCCTTACTCTATTTTAAAATCAAACACATTCAAACTTTACCTAGCAAGTATACTGTAATGGACCTAAATTAATAATTTATTATTAATTTCTCCTAAGATATTTTATTTATTGTTTTAAATTTTTTAGACAAAAGGTCAGAAATAAAACAAATGTAATGAATTATTCTTTTATTAATAAAAAATATTGAAGGGGGAAGAAGTGGAATAGCTATTAAAGAGTGTTTGCTGACACACAAGAGGAAAAGACAAGTGGTCATAGTTGTTAAGTGAGAACTCAACGTGCAGGTGGCATCTTCCCCAAAATTAGGTCACAACTACTAGTTGAGTGCTAAAGAGCAGGAGGCTCATAATCGACCAAGTTGTAGGAAAAATACTATATAACAGTATGTCCATTAGCAACTAGGAGGATAGCATTGGATGGGGATTGAATATGACAATGAAAGAGATGGCACGTTAAGTGGATTTTTCTCTTCTGGTTCAATGAATGGGCTCGAGGTTTCTGGAGCAAGTAACTTGGCTTCTATAGGAGTTGCTTAGGAGGAACGGTTATTCAATTTCTATTTTCCTAGCAGTGGTGTCAGGTTCTTATTCTATGTTCTAATTATAGTAGATTGTGTATTTTAAATCAGGATTTGCAACAATATTCATAAGTAGAAATGTTTATGCATTCTTATTACACAGTTATCTAACATGTATCGATTCTAGATCTTGTTTGTATATCAATTCGAGATCTCTTTATGTCATTTTTTTATATCTACGAATAATTAGATTTGATTAGTAAAGATTCTTATAGCGGGCATCCATGCCCGAGTTAAGGATTTCTAGATGATTTTATATACTGTAGATTCCATTTATTTACTTAAATGATCATATATCTGTGAATTATTTATGTTCTTTCTTATGTCATAGATCTAGTTAATTTATGATTAAAGTAGTTAAATTTAACATGTTTTAAATACTAAACAATTTACACTTAGAACCTAAACAACATTCGAATTTACTGTACACGGGATGTATCCCTTGTCAGGTTAAGCTACATAGTTATCCTTTAATTTATTTCTTAAACCTCGATACTAGATCGAAACTGTTCAGATTGGAATCTAATAATTTTAATTTAATAATTTGAGATTAAATTATTTATAAAACTATCCAGTTAGATACACAACACTTTCAGGATTTATAACTTACCTAACTATTACTTAAAAAATCACAAATATCTACAGTCACATATATATATATATATATATATATATTATACAATATTAAAATACAGTCACATAAAGGTTTTGTAATAACCCAAAAATTCGTAAAAATTTAAAATTTTTCATGTAACATAAAATGTTTAAGGTTGACATTGCCAATGAACCAATAACTGTTAGGGGTTACTCATACAGTGAGATTAATAAAGACTCATTATATTTCCTTTAGCTTTAGATAATTTATTAGTCTATTTTGAAAGTACCATGTTAGGGATGTAAACAAAACTAAAATACGTTTGTTGGATGTAAGAGCAGAAACTGCAACTTAATATGATATTAAGTGTGTTATTATTTTCTTTTTGTCAATTAGGAAAGAATCTTAGAGGAAAACGGGGCTTACTTAGCTTACAACTAATGCAGTGGAATAATGGTTCTTTTACAGGTTCTAAACAGGTAAATAGTTTGTTCCAGTAAAATATCTAGATCGAGTATAATATCCAACTAGCATATGATAAATGCTAGTAGAAATGTTTATTTGCAACTTTGACCCTGAAGAAGGTATCCTTGGAATTTCTAAAGTTATCAATCTGTATAAATGATGGTAATAGCACTATTGTGAAAGAATGGGTTAAGTGCAGTTTAAGTTTACCACCATATTACTTGATCTCAACAATTCTTCCTACTTGCATTTCCAGTTATAGACTTATATTTCAATTTGGGATGTTATAAATTAAGAACAGTTATACTCCAGTCAGTGAGAGTTTGATGGCCTAAAATAACTTCATAAACGAGAAGATATGTTATACCTACTTGCTTCCATCACTACATCTTAGTTGTTTACGAATTGGAATATGGTATTATTCTTATTTATTCGAGTTCTTTATAAAATTTATATACTCTCTGCTAGTAATTCTTCTAAGTCATATATTTTTACCTAGTTCTCTAGTATACAAACCATGTTTAAAATGAGCCCTTTGATTTCAATAGATATATTACAGTTTCCAAAAGTACCAATATACTATTTCCAGCTTCAAGATTTTTTTATAAATAGTCATATTCATGGAACTGGTTTGTTTTCCTTGATTTGTATAAAAATCATTATCAATAGTACATGTTAACACAAAAAATAGAGGAAATCTTATAAACACTAAGGTTATAGTTTAACTATGCACAAAAACCCTATTGTAATAGAATCACCTTCCAAAAGCCCAGATTTATTGTTATGTACTTCTAGGGAGGAGTAATTTACCCCTAACATTGTTGTCTTTCTATTAGTTAAAAGTAGACATTGTTCAATACTAAGAAGAATAGGGTTAGAATATTGTTATTCTAACTTTTCTAGTAAAATGGGCATTTTTATTATTATGTTTGTTCTAATTACTATTCTATGGTTACAAACCAAGAAATCGAAAGAAGGGGAAAATTATTGTTACTATGCAATAATGATAAGGTTTTGACTTTACACCTCAAATGATTTGTGTAGATTAGAAATCAGGATTTCAACTATAGCTCAAAACCCATGATTGCGAAAATATTTGTGGGGACACGTGGTTGATGATTGATGAATTAGGTTTGTTGACTTCGTGTTAACATAAAACCCTGCCCAAACCCTAACATCGCGTTGGTATTTGGTTTTTTTGGTTGAGGGGTGGTCGAGCTGTGAGCTCGTGGTCGCCATGGTCACTGTCAAACCTCCATTATAACTGCACACATGCCTTCATGCCATCATGAGCTTGTGTAGAAGGAGAGAGTAGATAACTTGCTATTGTCAAGAGGTAGTGTTGACTGACAATAAGGTGTTGAAATTTGCAGCTGGTTTCGTCGTTGTCTTATTTGACTGTGAGGGTTTGCTTACTGTGCACGATTTGTAAAGAATTACTGAAAGAAAGAGTTCAAACTGTTTTTTATTGCTTGTTTCCTTCTCGTGGTTTTATTCTTACCATAATGAGACTTGGGGTTTCTCTTGACCACTGCAACAATAAAAGAAACTCTCCAGCAAGGCTCTAAACCAACTCGCAGTGCTCCTGAATGAGACTAAGGTAAGATTTACGATTTGTTTGACTTGCTTGAATGAGTATAAAATTTATTTTATTTTCATGGAACAATTTCTTAATCTCCTTCTTCTTTTGATTTATGTTCGCGCAGGATCTTCTTGGTGGCTCAAAGTACTAAAATCTTCATCAACAGAGCTGTCAAGGAGGCTTCAAATTGGTAAGCCTCGGTTTCACTTGGGGTTTTCTCGTGCACAAGATGTAAGGTGGATTTTTAAGGCACTGGAATGTTTTGTGGATTGTTGGTTCGGCCGTGTTCTTTAGTGGCTCTGATTGTTATTTTTAATTTCTGTTTTTAAAATCCTAGTGGTTGCTTGTAAAGAGGAACTCGGGCTCTCTCAGCCGAGACTTGAGGAAGTGGTTTTTGGGATTTTCCAGCCACGATGAAAATTATAAAAGTAAAATTTGTAAACTGGATTTAAGCCATGACTCTTATTGTCAGGCCAAAGAGTTGTTAAAAGCGGATTTGTGAGGGTTTTTAAGAGAACATTATATGTTCGTGCTTATAGAAACTCTCGATTTGAGGGCTCTCGTAGCCATAACAGATGGTTGTTTATTTTAATTTTGTGAATTCTTAAGGAATATTTTTTTTCAGGGTTTTAAGCCTTGACAGTTAATGAAAAAGGCCGCATGCCTAATTATGTCTGTTTAGTTTGTTTTTAAATACTTAAGAAAATTTCATAGCTTACATATAAAATTTGCGGTATCTTCGTTTGGTTTACATTTATGTATAAATTTGTGTATTAGTTATTCTTATTATTATTCAGTTTTTCAATGTTTAGAGTTAACTTGATAAGTAAGAAATTATTGTTTCTTATTAAAAGATTATGAATTGATAATCTTTGGTTATGGATTATTTTGATAGCAATACAAATAATAAAACTGTATTAAATTTTTGGAAATAGGACTGCGATTGATATTGTAAAAGGAATTACATTTCTTTTCTAAAATTTTCTGGAATAATCTTTGCTAGGTTTTAGTATTTATAATTTTGAATTTTATTCTAATGTGAAATTACAAATCTTTTGTTTACAAATTTATTATTTTTAATGGTTTACATAATTTGTACTTTCATTTTCAGTAAACCTAGTTATAATTTCTCACGAATGACTAACTAGGTAAATAGTTAACCTAAAAATACTACTTACTAAGTTAAACCTAGTTTAAATATTTTATTTTTCCTATATTATTTATTTAGGTCTATCTACTAGATTTATAATTTATAGCTTTACTAGTGTTAATGTGTAAAATATTATACATAATAGTATGTATTATCTTAAACTTATTCTTCTATCTTTAATTAGTTAATTTAAATGCTTTGAGTAGATATTACAAATGCAGCTAAGTTCTGTAAATAATTTACACAGACCCTATAGAAAGTAATCATTTGCATATGCATTCAAATTTTATTAAATCTACTTATCTTATGTAAGTATACCTATTGTACTAGAGTACTACCTTGCAAGAGGTGTAGAAAAATACAGTTTAGGTAATTTTTCCTATCTATCAATTAATTGAACAATGTTTCTATTGATTTACCCTAATTTAACTAGTTACTAACTTCCACAACATAAATAACTTTTCCTAATTATCCCTAACAATAATAAGACAAAACTCTTAAACTTTTCTGATGCAGTAAATAAAATAATAACTGAAATTAAACAAGTAGAACCTGTAATATAGATGAGGTGACAATAGCTTAAGGAGGCTGTTCCTCCCAACCAACTCATGCAGAAAAGCTAGAATGCAATTCCCAAGACCCCCAAGCTTGTCTCCTGGTCCTCCTGGTAGAGTAATGGGTGAGAGATGTAGTCTTGAGGTCCTCTACAACTCCATTGACTGTTCATTAGTAACTCAGTCATGCTTAGAACAGTAAGAACTTCAGCTTAGAATAGCTGCACAATTTTTGTCTTTAGCACTTATCCCCTCAAACTTACTTCAGCTAGTCCCCTCCATCAAATTCACATGTGCATTTCATTCACTCAGAATGATCACAAATCCAAAATGAGCAGCCTCAGTTGTCTTCAAAGGGAAATTTTATTAGCATGCCTAGGTCTTTTGGGTCAGTTTTTACTTAATGAGCCCCCTGCTCCTGTTCCACTTTCTTGGGGAATCATGAGCACAAATATAAGGAAGTTGCCACCTGCAATAGCTAGAAGTAGTTTGAGGATGCTGCCACATGTCAATCTACTATAAACCCAGTCTCCTCCACCAAGTGACCAATAGACACTCATTTAACAGCTTCCCTAAGCTGTTGTCTCATCTTTTATATATTTATTAATAAAATATTCTGCAATACATTAAATTATCCTTGACCCCACTTGGTCATTAATTACAAACTTTAACATAAAATATAACATAATGTTCCTCAATAACATAAAATTGTTTTGCAAATGGGGGCATGTGACATACACACCCCCTTAAATTATAACATCGTCCTTGATGTTATTTATTCCTCATCCTTAGAATTTCCCTAGAATAGAATTGGATATGTATCCCACATATGACTTTCAAATTTCCACGTGGCTTCTTCTGGACTAAGGTGCTTCCATTGCATGTTCACCTGACCAATGGTGTGATTTCGAAGTAATATCTCCCTCATTTCAAGGATACTATCCGGTTCCACCTGAAAATATCCTTCGGGTTCCACCTGCACATCATTCCAGTTAATAATAGGAGTAGCATCATGTACATATTTTTTTAATACAGAAATATGAAAAACATTGTGAACCTTTAAATTTGGCGGTAAAGCTAACTGATATGCTACCTGTCCTATCTTGGACAATATTTCAAAAGGCTCGCAATATTGGGTGCTAACTTAGCATAACTACCTAACCTCAGAGAACTCTTTTTAGGTCTCACCTTAATAGAGACATGTTCACCTACCTAGAACTCCTTTGGAGTTTGTTTAAGATCTGCTTGACTTTTCTGTTGATCTTGCGCAACTTTCAAGTTACCTTGTATCTGTTTTACAATTAACTCCATCTCTTTTAATAGTTCAGGTCCTAATACTAGCGTGTCAATTGGATTACTCCATGAGATGGGGGTATTGCACTTCCTTCCATACAAAATTTCAAAAGGACTATCTCTTGTTGAGGCTTGATAGTGATTATTGTAAGCAAATTCTACCAGGTGTAAGTAATCTTCCCATTTACCTGGCTGTTCTTTTACATACATTCTGAGCAGATCCTCTAATAGTTGATTTACTCTTTTAGTCTGTCCTTCTGTTTGAGGATGAAAAGAGGTGCTGAAGTTTAATGTAGTATTTAATCCTTTAAACACAGAATTCCAAAAGTTTCGCATAAACTTAGGGTCTCTGTCTAAAATTATTACTTACAGTATTCCATGTAACCGAAAAAATGCTTTAAGAAAATATCAACAATATTTACAGCTTTTTAAGTAGGTTTTACAGGTATAAAATGAGCTTCCTTGCTTAATTTATCAACCACTCCCATTATTGAGTCATTTAAGTTTTGATTTCTAGGTAGTCCTGTGATAAAATCAAGGCTAATTATCTCCCACTTCCAGGTAGGAATAGGTAATGGATGAAGTAACCCAGCTGGATGCTGAAGTTCACTTTTTACTTGTTGACATTTAAAGCACTTAGCAATGTATTCTGCTAATTCATTTTTCATGTTTGGCCAAAAATAATCATTTCTTAGCATAGTTATAGTTTTCTGATAACTTGGATGCCCTAAATAAGGAGTTTTATTAATTTCGTTTAAAATCAACAACTTAATCTTAGGTACATTAGGTACGTATAGTCTATCTTTATATAATAATAATCATTTTTTGTTCAAACTATACCATGTACTTAAACTTTCAATTAAATTTTCTCTTACCTTTGCTTGTAATTTTCGATAATTTTCATCTTGTTCTATTCCTTCTTCTAGCCATTCTTCTAAATCTGTTTTATAGGTGTTGATTACTGCTATAAAATTCATTATTTTATTTCTACTTAATGCATCAGAAACCTTATTTTCTTTTTCTTTAATATGTTGGATTTCAAAATCGTATTCGCTAAGGAAAGCTAGCCATCTAGCTTGCCTAGCATTTAAGTTAGGTTGATCCAACAGATATTTTAACCCTTTATTATCTTTCATTAATATAAACTTTCTCCCGATTAAATGATGACACCATGTTTTTAAGGAATGTATGACAGTAGCCAATTCTAACTCATAGGTCGCATAATTTTTCGCATGAATACTCGGCTTCCTAGACTCATAAGCAATGGCGTGTCCTTCCTGAGTTAAAATTCCACCTAAAGTGTCATTGCATGCGTCAATACATACTATAAAATCTTTATTAGGGTCAACAATTCTTAATATTGGTGCAATGGTTAATAACGTTTTTAACTTTTTAAAGCTGTCTTCACACTTTTGACTCCACTCAAATTTCTTCCCTGTCTTCTATAAAGAAGTTATGGGATTTGCAATTCTTGAAAAACCTTTGATAATAGCCAGTAATCCCCATGAATGATCATACGTCAGTTACGTCTTTTGGGACTGGCCATTCTTCGATTGCCTTTATCTTTTCAGGGTTAATAGAAATTCCTTCTTTAGTCACTATATGACCCAGATACTGAATTGTATCCTTAAAGAAATCACATTAACTCATTAGAGAAAATTTCAACTCAAAATGGGCCTCCTAAAAAAAATTAATAAAATAATAGTTAAAATAATAAAATAATATTTTTTAATTTTGGAGGAAGAAAAGAAAAAAACTACTTTTTTGTTTGTATTTTCGACATATCTCCCCGTGTTTTTACTCAAATTTCATGTCATCATCACATTTTTTCAGGTATTTCTTGTTTTTGGGGTAGCGGGGTCCATCAAAAGTATGCCGAATGGGTACCCGTTGGATGCGGAATTTGATTCCGCATCCAACGAGCTCTCCTGATCGAAATTTGAGTAAAAACACGGGGAGATATGTCGAAAATACAAACAAAAAAAATAGATTTTTTTTTTATGATACCTATCCCCAAATTTATATTAAAAAAGTGTTTAAGACCTATACGGTATTTCAAATTTAAACCAATTTCATTGGCTAACACATGATGACATGGAATTTGAGTTAAAGTTAAAAGGCCCATTTTGAGTTGAAATTTCCTCTAATGAAATTTTGCATAGATTTGATGTTCTCGTAACTCTTGCAAGACAATTTTTAAATGTTATTTTTCAAACTTTGAGTAAATTAAGATATCGTCAATGAATACGAACACACACTTATCAATATATTTATGCATTACATTATTCATCAGACACATTAAAATAGTTGGGGCATTAGTAAGCCCAAATGGAATAACAACAAACTCGTAATGACCATAGCAAGTCCTAAAAGCTGTTTTAAAGATGTCTTCATCTTTGATTCGGACCTAGTGGTAACTAGATCGTAAATCAATCTTTGAGAATATTGTTGCTCCATGTCGCTGATCAAACAGATCATCTATGCGGGGTAACGGATATCTGTTTTTGACAGTCATTTTATTTAGTTGACGGTAATCTATACATAGTCGTAAAGTTCCGTCCTTCTTCTTCACAAAAATAACAGGTGCTCCCCAAGGAGACACACTCGGTCTAATTTAATTCTTATCAATGACTTCTTTTAACTATGAATTTAGTTCATTTAATTCCAGTATATTCATCTAGTAAGGGGATTTTGAGCTGGGCACTGGACCAGGTACCAGCTCAATAGTAAAGTCTAACTCACACTTCGAAGGGAGTCCCAAAATTTCTTCCAGAAATACATCCAAATACTCCCTTAGGATCAGAATATATTCCAGTTTTAATTTATCCTTTTTATTAGTATTTTCTTCGTTAATTATTGTTACAACAAAGGCTTTATAGCCCTTCTGAACAACTCTCTTAAGCTGCAAAGCAAAAATCTGTCTTACAGCTATTTTCCTAGGGATTCCTTTCACAGTTATTAGTTCTCCATCATTACTAACGCAAGTAAATTTTTTATCAAAACAGTTCAAGACTACCCTATGTTGTTCCAACCAATCCATACCTATTAACATATCATATGAACCTAAAGGTAAAACATTAAGCTTAACAGAGGTTTCCAACTGATCCATTTTTACTGTACAATTCTTAACAAATATGATCACCTTTTTATTTGCACCAGTAGCTAGCTGGAATAACCAAGAATTCATGAAATTTTCTACTGATAACTTACACTTTTATACTAAATCAGGAGAAATATAGCTTAAACTATCCCCTGGATCAATTAAAATAGATATAGGTATTTGATTTAGCTTACCTTCCACTTCCACCATAGAAGTTTGATAATCCGCTTTTCTGTTCTCTAGTGCTGCATTGATCCTGGACATTGTCCTCGCTAGATCACTGACAGTCATCTCCTCTTGTATCGTGTGTATATTGCTAACAGTCTTCTTCCGGTTGGGACAAACTGATGCATAATGAAGACCATTACATTCCCAGCACCTTATTGGTTCCTTTCATTAAAAATCTTGGTATAGTTACTGTGATTATTAACAGATTCTTTATTTCTTTGACCATTTGGATTTGTCTATGAATTACTTTTGTTCCCTTGGAAATTTTTACTAGCAAAATTCCGTGTGTTATTATTGTTAAAATTTCGGTTATGTACAAAACCTTTCTTCTTCTGTTAAAAATTATTAGTTCTTTTTGCCTTCCAGTTTGTCATACTTTCTTTTTTGCGATTCTGTTCATAACAGAAAATTCACCTTTCTCATTGCTTCTTCTAAAGTTTTTGGATTGTCATACTCAATTCTGTCTTTTTATATGATAGGGTAAACAACTGAGAAAATGTTGTACCTTAGTCTTCTCATACAAAATATATGACACATACCTGAGCAAACTTAGAAATTTACTATTTAGTTCTTTCATATTCATTGTTCCCAGTTTTAGTTCGTGAAATTCCTTAGCCCGCTCCTCATAGTACTGTTCAGACAAAAATTTCTTCTTAAAATATTTCTTAAACGTACTCTAATTAATGTTTTTTTCCCTAATGCCTTTTACTCTTTTTAGATCCTACCACCAAATATCCGCTTTGCCAATGAGGTTATAAATATCCATTCTAGCTTTCAGTTGATTAGAGTAGTTGTAAATTTAAAAATATTTCTTCATCTCGGAAAGCCATTATTCTGCCTCTTCTCCCTTCTCAGTTTCACCAGTAAAGGTTGGTGGCTTGATTTTCTTAAATTCTCCAGATATTTCTTCGTAAGGTTTAAACTTTCTCTTTCTGGTATGATGATTATCTTTGCTACTATCACTGGTATATTGATAATTCTTTTTATGTGGATCACCATAAACCTCAGAAGATGAGCTACTTTCGATTTTAACCTGTTTAGTCTTTTTATCTTTATGTTGGTAGGGAATATCTTCAGACTCTGTTCGTTTATCTTTTTCCTCATTCTGAAATATTTCCATCAAAATCTGATTTAGCTCCTCCTGAGCTCTCAAAATTCTCTCATTTTCTTTTTTGATCGTTTCCATCTCTGTTCTTAGTTCTTTAACTATTTGTAATAATTCAGAAGAATTATTAGTTATTTCTTCTTGTATAGGTTCTCTTTTAGAATTACTTCGTTCAGTAAATGGGGACTCCTCATCCGCATATTCTTCCATTCTTTCCATACCTGCAGTTAACTCAAAAAAATTCTCTGTAGTGTAATTCCAAAAGAAAAGTAAAAATCAATATACATGTTTAAATCTACTGTTTTATTTATGCAAGTTGAGCCACATTCAGGCCTAGTATTTGAACCTTGTGCTCTGATACCACATGTAATAACCCAAAAATTCGTAAAAATTTAAATTTTTCATATAACATAAAATGTTTAAGGTTGACATAGCCAATGAACCAATAATTGTTAGCGGTTACTCATACAGTGAGATTAACAAAGAGCATTATATTTTCTTTATCTCTGGATAATTTATTAGTCTATTTTGAAAGTACTATGTTAGGGATGTAAACACAACAAAATTACGTTTGTTGGACGTAAGAACAGAAACTGCAACTTAATATGATATTAAGTGTGTTATTATTTTCTTTTTGTCAATTAGGAAAGAATCTTAGAGGCAAACGAGTCTTACTTAGCTTAGAGCTAACGTAGTGAAATAATGGTTCTTTTACAGGTAAATAGTTTGTTCCAGTGAAATATCCAGATCGAGTATAATATCCAACTAGCATAGTATAAATGCTAGTAGAAATGTTTGTTTGCAGCTTTGACCCTGAAGAAGGTATCGTTGGAATTTCCAAAGTTATCAATCTATATAAATGATGGTAATAGCACTACTATGAAAGAAGGGGTTAAGTGCAGTTTAAGTTTACCACCTTAGTACTTGATCTTAGTAATTCTTCCTACTTGCATTCCCAGTTATAGACTTATATTTCAATTTGGGATGTTATAAATTAAGAACATTTCTACTCCTGTCAATGAGAGTTTGATGGCCTAAAATAACTTCATAAACGAGAAGATATGTTATACCTACTTGCTTCCATAACTACATCTTAGTTGTTTAAGAATTGGAATATGGTAATATTCTTATTTATTCGAGTCCTTTATAAACTTTATATACTCTCTGCTAGTAATTATTCTAAGTCCTATATTTTTACCTAGTTCTCTAGTATACAAACCATGTTTAAAATGAGCCCTTTGATTTCAATGGATGTTTTACAATTTCCAAAAGTATCAATATACTATTTCTAGCTTCAATATTTTTTTATGAATAGTTATATTCATGGAACTGGTTTGTGCTCCTTGATTTGTATAAAAATAATTATCAATAGTAGATGTTAAGACAAAAAATAGAGGAAATCTTATAAACACTAAGGTTATAGTTTAACTATGCACAAAAACCCTATTGTAAAAGAATCACCTTCCAAAACCCAAGATTTATTGTTATGTACTTCTAGCGAGGAGTAATTTACCCCTAACATTGTTGTCTTTCTATTAGTTAAAAGTAGACATTGTTCAATACTAAGAAGAATAGGGTTATAATATTGTTATTCTAACTTTTCTAGTAAAATGAGGATTTTTTTTAAAACTTTGTTTTAATTACTATCCTATGGTTACAAACCAAGAAATCTAAACAAGGGGAAAATTATTGTTACTATGTAATAATGATAAGGTTTTGACTTTACACCTCAAATGATTTGTGCATATTAGATATAGGGATTTTGACTATAGCTCAAAACCTATGATTGTGAAAAATTTTGTGGGGACACGTGGTTGATGATTGATGAACTAGGTTTGTAAACTTCATGTTAACATAAAACCATGTCCAAATCCTAACATCGCGTTGGTATTTGGTTTTTTTGGTTGAGGGGCGGTCGAGCTGTGAGCTCGTGGCCGCCATGGTTGCTGTTGGACCTCCATTAAAACTACACGCATGCCTTCATTCCATCATGAGCTTGTGTAGAACGAGAGAGTAGATAACTTGTTGTTTTCAAGAGGTAGTGTTGACTGACAGTAAGGTGTTGAAATTTGGGGCTGGTTTCGCCATCGTCTTATTTGACTGTGAGGGTTTGCTTACTGTGCACGGTGTGTAAAGAATTGCTAAAGGAAAGAGTTGAAACTGGTTTTTATTGCTTGTTTCCTTCTCATGGTTTTATTCTTACCATAACAAAGCTTGGGGTTTCTCTTGACCACTGCAACAGTAAAATAAACTCTCCAGCAATGCTCTAAACCAGCTCGTGGTGCTCTCGAATGAGACTAAGGTAATATTTATGATTTGTTTGACTTGCTTGAATGAGTATAAAATTTATTTTATTTGCATGGAACCATTTCTTAATCTCCTTATTCTTTTTATTTATGTTAGCATAGGATTTTCTTAGTGGCTTGAAGTACTAAAAGCTTCATCAACAGAGCTTTCAAGGAGGCTTCAAACCGGTAAGCCTCGGTTTCACCTGGGGTTTTCTCCTGCACAAGATGTAAGGTGAATTTTTAAGGCACTGCAGTGTTTTGTGGATTGTTGATCCGGCCACGGTTCTTTAGTCACTCTCATTGTTCTTTTTAATTCTTGTTTTTAAAACCCTAGTGGTTTCTTGTAAAGAGGAACTCGGGCTCTCTCTTAGCCGAGACTTGAGGAAGTGGTTTTCAGGATTTTTCAGCCACGATGAAAATTATAAAAGTAAAATTTGTAAAATACCTTTAAGCCATGACTCTTACTGGCAGGCCAAAGAGTTGTTAAAAGTGGATTTGAAAGGGTTTTTAAGAGAAGATTTGATGGTTGTGCTTATATCAACTCTAGCTTTGAGAAGGGCTCTCGTAGCCGTAACAGATGGTTGTTTATTTTCAATTTTGTGAATTCTGTTAATCTTAAGGAATAGGTTTTTGATCAGGATTTTAAGCCTTGACAGTTAATGAAAAAGGCTGCAGGCCTAATTATGTCTGTTTAGTTTGTTTTTAAATACTTAAGAAAATTTCACAGCTTACAACTGAAATTTGCGATATTTTTGTTTGGTTTATATTTATGTATAAATTTGTGTATTAGTTATTCTTATTATTATTCAGTTTTTCGATGTTTAGGGTTAACTTGATCAGTAAGAAATTATTGTTTCTTATTAAAAGATTATGAATTGACAATCTTTGGTTATGGATTATTTTGATAGCAATACAAATAATAAGACTGTATTAAATTTTTGGAAATAGGACTGAGATTGATATTGTAAAAGGAATTACATTTCTTTTCTGAAATTTTTTGGAATAATATTTGCTAGATTTTAGTATTTTGAATTTTGAATTTTATTCTAATGTGAAAGTACAAATATTTTGTAAACCCTAATTATTTTCAATGGTTTATAGAATTAGTACTTTTTTTTTCCAGTAAACCTAGTTATAATTTCTCACGAATGACTAACTAGGTAAATAGTTAACCTTAAAATACTGCTTACTAAGTTAAACCTAGTTTAAATTGTTTATTGTTCCTATATTATTTATTTAGGTCTACTTACTAGATTTATAATTTATGACTTCGCTAGTTTTACTGTGTAAAATATTATACATAATAGTATGTATTATCTTAAACTTATTATTCTATCTTTAATTAGTTAATTTAAATGCTTTGAGTAGATATTACAAATGCAACTAAGTTCTGTAAATAATTTTCACAGATCCTATAGAGAGTAATCATTTGCATATGCATTCAAATTTTGTTAAATCTACTTATCTGAAGTAAATATACCTGCTGCACTAGAGTACTCCCTTGCAAGAGGTGTGGAAAAATACAGTTTAGGTAATTTTTCCTATCTATCAATTAACTTAGTAATGTTTCTACTGATTTACCCTAATTTAACTAGTTACTAACTTCCACAGCATAAATAACTTTTCCTAATTATCCCTAACCGTAATAAGACAAAACTTTTAAACTTTTCTGATGCAGTAAATAAAATAATAACTGAACTTAAATAAGTAGAACCTGTAATATCGATGAGGTGACAACAGCTTAAGGAGGATGTTCCTCCCAACCAACTACTGGAGAAGAGCTAGACTGCAATTCCCAAGACCCCCGAGCTTGTGTCCTAGTCCTCTTGGTAGAGTACTAGGTGAGAGATGTAGTCTTGAGATCCTCTACAACTCCATTGAGTGTTCAGTAGTAACTCAGTCCTACTTACAACAATAAGAAATTCAGCTTAGAATTGCTGCACAAGTTTCGTCTTCAGCACTTATCCCCTCAAAATTACTTCAGCTAGTCCCCTCCATCGAATTCACATGTGCACTTCATTTACTCAGAATGATCACAAATCTAGAATTAGCAGCCTCAGTTGTCTTCAATGGGAAGTTTTATTAGCATGCCTAGGTCTTTTGGGTCAGTTTTTACTTAATGAGCCACCTGCTCCTGTTCCACTTTCTTGGGGAATCATGACCACAAATATAGGGAAGTTGCTATCTGCAACAGCTAGAAGTAGTTTGAGGATGTTTCCACATGTCAATCTTCTCTCAACCCAATCTCCTCCATGAAGTGACCAGTAAACACTCGTTTAACAGCTTCCCTAAGATGTTGTCTCATCTTTTATTTATTTATTAATAAACTATTCTGCAATACATTAAATTATTCTTGTCCCCACTTGGTCATTAATTACAAACTTTAACATAAAATATAACATAATGTTCCTCAATAACATAAAATTGTTTTGCAAATTGGGGCATGTGACAGGTCTGATGTACCTAACATATCTAAAAAAATATTTCATGGATCTAAAGGTAACAGTCAATAACCAGACTTATGGTATTCGATAATCCACATTACAATTTTAAAACAAACCACACAATACCTCGGAGAAGTGAATCTTCCCTTTCCAAAGGCCGGTATTAAGCCCATCTATGATGGCAACCAAGTATTAATAAAATGCAGTAAGAAGATCTAAAATGAATCCAAACCAAATAATGCATGCATTATATCTTTTAACCACGGTTTCAATGTTAAACTTACTACACAAAAATCGCAAAACCCTATGGGTCATAATTATTAAATAACTACAAGGTTAAAGGATTATGTCTGTAAGCCCATTTTAATGGCTACCATTACTAACACAAAAGATAAACAAAACTAATCTTTTCCAAATCAAATATACAGTAGCTAAGAGGATTTGCAATAGATACACATTGGTTAAACCGTCATACGGGTTAGCAATATTTTTAATACTACAGACTTTCTATTGTAAATAGAACCTAGATATCTTCTAGCAGCAAATCGTATCAGAACTTACACATGGTGGTAATACCATCGAAGGATGGAAGCCAATAATTAAAACAAAGGAAAATACAAGTATAACCAGAGATTAACTTGTAACAGAAAATGCAAAGACCTTAAGGGTCGTTTAAATTAATTTTATACATTAAACATTATTGCATACAAGATGTAGTTGTAATATGGTTGTAATACCATCCATGATGGCTTCCACCATTATTATTTTAAACCCTAGACTACTTCCAAATCTAGAGTAAGCGAAGTGGTGGTAAGTCCATCCACGATGGCACCCACAACACTGACAAAATTACTAAAATAAGCAACAATGCACATAAAAACAATGTGAAGTAGAGAGGCTATCAAGTCCTCTGTAAATCAGAGCTTGCACCCAACAGGTTTAAAAAAAACACTGAAAACTTATCTTGCACAGAGCTGGAGTGGTTTCCCTCGTCTCAGCTCCGTTGACTCAGGCATTTAGTACCTGCATCAAACCAAAAAACATTTTAGTGACTGTGCATGAAATTCCTTGAATTACAAAATGAAACTAGAGGAATGTTTTTGGGTTTCTTTACCTAAGTGTTCTAAGATGCGGGACTAAGAGGAGGTGAGCATGTCGCCTTCCTCACCAGTGCTCCCAACCTACAAAAATGCATAAGTTGCAGTTAAAATAAATTTGAAAATTAATACTGTAAACAAGTTAAAATTTAAAACATTAAGTTCTTACCTTGTGTGAGTTGCAAAGAGGGCCAGGGGTCAGCTCCACCAAGGGTTATTGTTATCCTTCCTCTTCCTACAAAAAAACCATCAAGCAACATCATTTATAGTTATGCCATTAAAAGAAAGTTTTAAATAAAATCTTGCAACTTTAAATGGAATTTTTACCTGGTGAAGGGCAGCATCGAAACTCGAGTTGATGGTTGATTTTCTCGAAAGAAAAGAAATGAGTTGCAGATGGCCATGGAAGCCATGAAAAAATGCAAGAAAACCTTGGAAAGAAACCAGTTACAATGCCATTAAACATCGTAGCAGCTTTTACACTAGAAAACCCAACAAGTCACCATTAATAGAGTAGATATTCGACTCTCTTTCTCTCACAGACCAAACAAACCAAGAATTAAGGGTTCAAGAAGAAAAGGAAACACTTAAACTCTTTGTAACCCTAAATGTAGAACCATACAAGTGGATGACTAAGATAAGATATCGAAGCCGACGTACAAAACTTGGATGCGTTGTCAACTCATAGCCAGGACATGATTTTGAGACCCAAATCAACTTGGGTACGACAGATTAAACCTCAGCAAGATGTAATTATGTATTTTAAATAATTGCTTCGAGCCTTGTGTAAATTCTATGGTAATATCCGCATCACATTCAAAACTTTTCCATATAAACATACAACCTTTTAAACCAACGACATATTTTATTAACTTTTCAAACCATGGCATAAAACCATATCAAATGTCCATTGTTCAAACTTTACACCCATTCGCTCCTTAGGAACAAGGTCCTCTTTAATATTACCATATTACATTGCACTTAGGACTATAGTAATTCTTGTATCCCTCATAAACTCTTATTTCATTGCAAGGTGGGATCAAGATTATGGTCTAGTCTCCCAAACCTTGGGGCTAGCAAGGCCCTAGTAAATTATAACAAAAACCAAAGAAATAATTTTAAAAACATCACCTTCGGGTGTGGTTGTACGCAGCGGTTAGAAATCTATCATTACCACAGCAAGTGAAGCCTGACATAGGCAGCAAAATCATATAATTAACTTACATAAGCATCATTAATTAAACTCACAAGAAATACTGCTTTCTAGAATTGTATGAAGTGTTCTAGTTAAATGTGTGTATATTTTTTTTTTACGATTTTTGAGGTGTGTGACAGAATGGTATTAGAGCATGGTTATAACACTAGGCTTGAACCGACTCAACACTAAAACTGCTAAAGAAACCAAAAAATAAGGATAACTTTACTTTTGCATGAAAAACATGGCAGACGTAGGGATGTCTGCAGAAGAAGAGTCTCACCCTAGAAATACTATAAATAATGAAGAGGGTAATCTAAGGGATGGAGAGATCTGGGTAAACCTGAACGAAATTCAAGATAATAAATATGAACTGCAAAGAATTGTTAAAGAACTAAGATCCGAGTTAAAAAGAGTTAAGGAGGATAATGAACGAATCCTGAAATCTCAAGAGGAACTGAAAAATATTTTACTAGCTAAAATACATAATTATGAAAAAGATAAAAACAAGGAACTAGCATATCATGCCAAAAACTACAACTTACAAACGTAAGGGAAGGAAACTGGAATTTTCCAGTCATAAAGCTGAAACATCCAGTGAGGAACCAGTCAAACATCACACAGAAAAACAACAAGATTCTATTGAAAGTAGTGATGATAATAAAAAGAAAAAGAAGTACAAACCATATGAAGAAACCTGTGGGGAGTTTAAAAAGATTATACCACCAATGTTTAATGGTGATATTGAAAAAGGAGAAGAAGCAGAAGCTTGGTTGTCAAGGATAAATAAATACTTCCAAATCTATAATTACTTTGACGAACTAAAAGCTAAAATGGTCATATATAATCTAACTGGAAAAGCATATATATGGTGGCAGGATATAAAGAAAGTAAATGGAAAAATGAAAGATATGTAACCTGGAAGACCTTTAAAAAAAATTTAAACAAAAATACATGTCAGAATATTATTACAAAGAGAAGGCTAAGGAATTTTATGAGGTAAGACTGGGAGCTATGACTAGGAACAAGCTCTCTAGTAAATTTATGAGTTTGATTCATTACGTAACTTATATAATTTATGAAAAACCAAATATACATCGTTTTCTCAGTTGTTTTCCTATCATGTTTAAAGAGCGGATTGAGTATGACAATCCGAAGACGTTGGAGGAAGCAATGAGAAAATAAAATTTATGTTACGACCAAAATAAAAATAAAAGAGAAAGTGTACCAAATTGGAAGACTAAAAGATGAGATAACTTTGATCCAAGAAAGAAAAATAATAAATTCCACACAAATACAGGGAATAATTATAAAGGGTATCAAGGAAGTAACTATAAAAATTTTAAATCATAGAATTCTGCAGCAAAAGAAAGAGAACCTCCCGCTACTTTTAATAAGAATACTGCACAAAGGGAACCCTTAAAATTTTGGGAATGTGGCGAGCCACATTATTTTAAATACGGTCGAATAAGAAAGAAAAATTTTAATGTTCACTCCATTCAGGAAGTTTTTGCAGTTGGAAACATGGCAAGGAGCATGCCCAGAATTAGCGCTACGTTGGAGAGACGACAAGTAGACCATCAAACTTCAATGGTCGAGATCGAAGGTATGATAAAAAGTCAACCCATTTCCATACTAATTGATCCATGTACAATTTTTTTTAATGTATCACCTAGAATAGTTGAATTATGTAAATTAGTACCTGAAAAATTTGATAAGTCATGGCTGGTACAATTAGCCACTGGTACTAAATGTAAAGTCACTAGTTATGTTAAAGAGTGTGAAATATTAATGAATGATTTGATTACGCATGTTGGTCTGAATATTTTACCATTAGATTGTTATGATATGTTAATAGGAATGGATTGGCTAGAAAAACACAGATTAATGCTGAATTGTTTTGACAAAACCTTTACATGCATAGATGATACTAAAAACACAATTAAAGTGAAATGGATTCCCATAAAAGTTATGATCAGAGACATCTCTTCTCTACAAATGAAAATATCAGTACATAAAGGATGTAAAGTATTTGTTGTTTATGTAGTGGATGATAAAGATAATGAAAACAAACTTACAATAGAAGATATACCTATCTTGAAGGATTTTAAAGACATCTTTCTGAAAGAAGTCCCTGTACTACCTCCAAAAAGAGACATAAATTTCATAATCGATATAGGAATGGATTGGCTAGAAAAACACAGATTAATGCTGAATTGTTTTGACAAAACCTTTACATGCATAGATGATACTAAAAACACAATTAAAGTGAAAGGGATTCCCATAAAATTTATGATCAGAGACATCTCTTCTCTACAAATGAAAATATCAATACATAAAGGATGTAAAGTATTTGTTGTTTAATTAGTGGATGATAAAGATAATGAAAACAAACTTACAATAGAAGATATACCTATCTTGAAGGATTTTAAAGACTTCTTTCTAAAAGAAGTCCCTGTACTACCTCCAAAAAGAGACATAAACTTCATAATCGATATGATACTCGGAGTGGCACCAGCATCAAAATATCCTTACAAAATAAACATAATAGAACTTACAGAACTCAAATCATAGTTACAAGAATTGATCGACACAAACGTATATTCGACCTAGTGTTTCCCCTTTGGGAGAACGTGTCTTATTTGTGAAGAAGAAAGATAGAACCTTAAGAAGTGCATAGACTATTAACAACTAAATAAAATGATTATTAAGAATCAATACCCACTACACTGGATAGATCATATATTTGATCAATTCCCTGGTGCAACAATATTTTCTAAAATAGACTTAAGGTATGGATACCATCAGGTGTGAATCAAAGATGAAGACATCTTTAAAACCACTTTTAGGACCCGTTATGGTCGCTATGGATTTTTTGTAATGCCTTTTGGGTTGACAAACGCACATGCAACATTCATGAGCTTAATGAATAGTATTCTAAGTAACTATTTCGATAAATTTGTAATTGTCTTCCTCGATGACATACTGATTTACTCGAAAAATTAACAAGAACATGATGAAAACTGATAAATATCATTTTACAAGTATTAATAGAACAAGAGTTGTATGCTAAGTTTAGAAAATGTGACTTCTTTAAAGACCAGATTGAATATCTAGGACACGTGGTGTCCAACGATGGTATCTCTATCGACCCCGACAAAATTAATGCTATCATTGAATGGCGAGTTCCTAAAAATGTAACAGACATAAGATCATTCATGGGGATTATCGGTTATTATTGAAAGTTCATCGAAGGATTTTCTAAGATAGCCTACCCCTTAACTTCACTGCAGAATAAAGGTAAAAAGTTTGAGTGGACTGAAAAGTGTATGGAAAGCTTTAATAAATTAAAACATCTTTTAACTATCACTCATATACTAAAAATTGTTGATCCTTCTAAGGATTTCATCGTATGTACTGATGCTTGTAAGGAACGATTAGGCAAGGTATTAATACAAGATAATTACATTGTTGCTTATGAATCTAGAACATTAAAGGAACATGAAAAGACTTACACTACACACGACTTAGAACTTGATGCAATTGTTCATGCATTAAATATGTGGCAACATTACCTTATCGGAAGGAAATTTATGCTAATGTCAGATAACATAAGTTTAAAATATTTATTTGACTAGCAAAATTTAAATGCTAGATAGGGAAGATGGTTGTCATCCTTAAGTGAATCCAACTTCAAAATAAAACACAAAGGAAAAAGAAAACAAAGTTGCAGATGCCTTGATTCGTGACACAAATTTACTATTTGCAAGCAGCAGTTATGAATCAGATCTGGAAAATCAGATCTAAAGTGCATAAAATTCTGATAAGAAATACTAAATTTTAAAGGAAAAGACTGCTAAAAATGAAAAAAAAACAGATAAAAATAGATTTTACCCGAAATAAAAGAGGATTACTGTTGCATAAAAACAAGAGGTACATACCAAATACAGTAGAAATCAAATTAACAGTTATGAATGAGTTACATAAATGACCTTATTCAGGACATCTTGGATACCAGAAAATGATCACCATGATCATAAAGGACTTATTTTGGCCCAACATGGAAAAAGAGGTAGCAGAGTACTTAGCTCATTGCATTGAATGCCAACAAGTCAAGGAAGAACACCAACATCCATTGGGGTTATTACGACCACTAACCATTTCGTAATGGAAGTGGGAAATAATTAGCATGGATTTTATAACAGGCCTACAAAAACATTTTAGGAAACATGATTCAATCATGGTCATAGTCTATAAGTTAAGTAAAGAAGCTCATTTTATTCCTGTAAAATCTACCTATAAGGTTGTTAACATTGCATATATTTTTATGAAAGAGATTTTTATGTTACATGGTGTACCAAAGGTAATAATATCAGATAGAGATACAAAATTTACAAAAAAAAATTGGAAAGCTTTGTTTAAAGGCCCTTAGGTAAAAAATTGAACTTTAGTACTGTGTATTATCCACAAACGGATGGGAAGACTCAAAGTGTAAACCAAGTCCTAGAAGACATGATAAGAATGTATGTAATGGACAAACTGGGTAAGTGGGGAGACTACCTACACTTAGAAGAATCTGCTTACAATAGTAATTTTCAAGTATCAACAGGTATGAGTCCTTTTGAAATTATGTATGGATGTAATGTAATACTCCAATATGTTGGAGTAGTCCAGTTGATAGGTTAATGTTAGGACTTGATTTGTTTAAGGATATGGAACTAACCATGAAATAGGTGCAACAAAACTTGAAGATTTCCCAAGACAAGAAGAAAAGCTATGTTGACCTAATAAGAACTCCTAAAGAGTTCCAGGCAAGTGAACATGTGTACATAAAGGTAAAGCCCAAGAAAATATATTTGAGATTGGGCAAGTATCCAAAGTTGGCATCTAGTTATTGTTGGCCATTTGAAATTTTGGATAAAGTGGGGACGGTTGCATACTAGTTAGCCCTACTACCCATTGTTAAAGTACATAATGTTTTTCATGTTTCTATTTTAAAAATATATATTCATGATACTACTCATGTGATCGATTGGAATGTTATCTAGGTGGAACCCGAAGGAGAGTTCCAAGAGGGACAAGAGAGTATTCTTGATAGGAGAGAACTTTTGCTCTCGAATCGTACCATCGGACAAGTCAAGGTGCAATGGAAGCTCCTTAGTATGAAAGAATCTACTTGGGAATTGGAAAGTGTTATGGGAGAGGCATATCCAATCCTATTCCAAGATGTAGAAATGGAAGAATAAATCAGAAATAAGTAACAACGAGGATGGTGTTATCCTCTAAGGGGAGGTATATGTAATGCACCTAAAATTAATAATAAATATTATTAATTACTGCGGAGATATTTTATTTATTATTTAAAATATTTTTGACAGAAAGTAAAAAATAAAAAAAAATGTAATGACTTATTCCTTTATTAATAAAAGACACTGAAGGGGACATAAGTGGAATAACTGTTGAAGAATGTTTGCTGACCCATGAGAGGAAAACACAAGTGGTTGTAGCTACTGACTGAGAAATCAAGGTGTAGGAGGCATCTTCCCCAAAATGAGGTCACAACTCCTAGTTGATTGGTAAAGAGTAGGAGGCTCGTAAATGACCAAGCCCTAGGAAAAATACTATATAATAGTATGTCCATTAGCAAGGAGGAGGCTAGCATTAGATGGGGATTGAATGTGATAATCCAAGAGATGAAGCATTAAGTGGATTTTTCTCTTGTGGTTTAGCAAACAGGATCGGGGGTTTTGGAGCAAGTAACTTGGCTCCTTTAGGAGTTGATTGGGAGAAAGGAGTATTCAATTTATGTTTTCCCAAGAGTGGTGCCAGGTGCTTATTCTATGTTCTAATTACAATAGGTTGTTTATTTTAAATTTGGATTTGTAGATGTATTCATAAGTAAAAATGTTTATGCATTATTTTAAATTTGGATTTGCAGTTATTTCAAATGTACAACGATTCCAAACAATACGTAGAGGATAACATAATATGGATCTAGTTTTCAATTCCAAAGGTACAGTGATTCCAAACAATACGTAGAGGATCTAAAAAATGGAATTGGTTCTTCAATTTCAAATGTACAATTATTCCAAGAAAAAACATGGAGTTAAATCATACCTTATTACAGATAATGGGAAGGTTGCATGCAGAGTTTAAATCGTGGAGAATCACAAATCTCCAGACATGTTCAATTCCATAAACTCATTACATCTAAAGAATCTCCCATATTGGGAGTCGTATCTTGATAACTTGCCCAATTCCATAACTTCCTCACATTCTTTCTTCAACCAAGAAAGACCCTAATTTCCTCCAAAGCGTTCCCTCTAAGAAAATTGTAAGCTAAATAAAAAGTAAACTCCATTGAATCCCTAGTAGACAAATGGCAGAATTATGCCTTCAAATGTATTTTCCTTCAAGAGACAAATCCCTAAAATGTCTCCAAGGGTATCGCATCTCATTGCTTATGTTAATTTTGTGTCCCCTATGTTAATACTTCACAATCCTGAGGCCAAACTCCCTTAATGGATTCTTATTCTATCAATGTGTAATATACCAATGAAAGGATGTGCATCATAAGTTGGTTCATAATCTAATCCTTTTAACTTAAAAATGGAAGTCTTCTTCATTTTCCTAAGGGCTTAACCCTTTCCCTTCGTGACCAGTCCACACTAAAATTAAGTAAGTATTAGATGCTGATTTGGAAATGAAATTATTTATTTCATTTCTAGCATAATAACAATATTTTGTTTGAGTTAACTATACTAAATAATTTTCTTCAACTAGTTTGAAGTTAACCTTCCTTAAAGGCTAAATATCTATGAGTATTATTATCAATGTCAGCTTCCTTTAATAAAAATGCATGCTAAAGGAATGGTAAATAGTTAACTTCCTTCAATTATATCAATGAGTATAAAACATTCATACGTGTTGTATGCTATGACATTTCACTCACTAATATCACTTATGCGTCTTTATTTTCTTGTGTGTCAAACTAGAGATATAAATTCACTACTGCAGGTGATGCTTAATCTCTTCCATACATGCTTTTAGGTTACTTATCCATAATTAAGTTCTATCGAAATTGTTAGGATTCCTAAGGACTTATCTTTCCATAGAACTCTCCCCCGAGTGGATTCATCCCCAATCGTTCTTTAGTCATGCCAATCTTCCAGTATCTTAAACTTATCATTTGTAACCATAACTTATGAAGTTAGAATCGGTACTTAAAATGCTATTTTTAATTACACTTCATGTTTTAGGTCGAGGTAGTAAGGGGATGTTACATCCTTTCCCCCTTAGAATTAACACCGTCCTCGGTGTTTCATGTACTTCGAGATTTTATCTTCATTCCTTCTACATGATCTTATTTCTTGCTTTCCCATCCTTTGTTATGTCCTCCAACTTTGTCTTTTAACTTGTTCTCTGCACAATATTACGAGGTCTTCCTAGAGTATCATCGTAATCGTACATACCTTGGATTTTAACAATAGAATGAATAAGTAAAAAATATTTTACTTAATCTCTTCGGTGTATCTTTCCTCATTGCAATTTCTTCAGGAGGCAATTGTCTTAGTTGATTCTTGTCTTGCTATACATTACTTGATCCTTAGATCAATAGGATTACATCAAGTGTTTTAGGCGACCAACCTGAAATATAAAACATACCTTTGCATTTCTACTAAGGTCCCCAACATACACATAAATCAAATTCCAACAATATTTAATTTCATCATTCAAAATAGTTCAAGTATTCCTATTTATTATACTCACCGATAGGTAAGCATATTACCACATAGGAATAAAATTATTTACAACGCATATGCATTTTACAATAATTATTCTTTTTAAGCACCTTTCTTTTTTCTCTTGGATTTCCTCCATCCAAGAAAACACTCCAAGTGCTAACAATACTCCATTAGAGGAAATTTCAACTCAAAATGGGCCTCCTAAAATGAACTAATAAAATAATAGTTAAAATAATAAAATAATATTTATTAATTTTGGAGGAAGAAAAGAAAAAAACTACTTTTTTGTTTGTATTTTTGACATATCTCCCTTTGTTTTAACTCAAATTTCAATTGGGAGAGCTTGTTGGATGCGGAATTAAATTCAACATCCAACAAGTACCCACTCAGCATACTTTTGACGGACCCTGCTACCCCAAAAACAAGAAATACCTAAAACAAGGGAATGATGACATCATCATTCCATTTTTTCAAGTATTTCTTGTTTTTGGGGTAGCAGGGTCCTTCAAAAGTATGCTGAGTGGGTACTCGTTGGATACGGAATTTAATTCCACATCCAACGAGCTCTCCTGATCGAAATTTGAGTAAAAACACAGGGAGATATGTCAAAAATACAAACAAAAAAAGTAGTTTTTTTTATGATACCTATCCCCAAATTTATATTAAAAAAGTGTTTAAGACCTATACGGTATTTCAAATTTAAAGCAATTACATTGGCTAACACATGATGACATGGAATTTGAATAAAAGTTAAAAGGCCCATTTTGAGTTGAAATTTCCTCTAATGTCAGTACTAATCCAAGCTACCCAACATGAGGATGATACACTTCTTCGGGTGTATCTCCTACTTGTTTTCTTTAGGGTGCTTCACCAAACTCAAGCACTTCCTTTCCTGGGCACCATAATACCTAGAGGTTCTTCACAGAGACCCTGCTCTTGTGATAGTCCTCTTACAGCATGAATGTGTGTGGAAAGAATTCTAACCAGACGTATTACACCTGGGTGTCCACATGGGATGAATACTGGTTCATAAATGGCTGATGCGAAAAAATGTACCTCCTGTACGAACATGTATCTCATGTACAATCTTGTACCTCCTATTCAAACATGTACCTCCCATACATTCTTATTTTCAATTTCTCATAGAAACCAGCTTTATATTTACCAAATATCTCTCGTATCATTTGATTGTTTGAAATCATAGGACCTTGGTTCCTATCATGGATCTCTATATTATTTCCATTACCAAGCCACAGTACCTACAATTCTCCATAAATATTTAGTCACAATGTCATTCCATCAAATCGTATAGCATCAATATTTCAAGTAATGGTTTTTCCATCTATAAAACATTTCAATCAACTTTCAATTATGAACGATGAATATTTATCTATGCTATCATTTATTTTGTAGGCCTGGGAAATCATTCACATAATTTGCAACATAATGGTTAACTTTTACTTTTTCACAATTGTATGTGAAAAATCTAGATGCACCACTTTTTGTCTTTATGCACAATCCTTCTGCATTTAACGCTCATAATCGCGTTCTAATCGCACTGTGTCAATACACTATATTTTCGCACAATAAAAATTTTATACTAGTTACTTTTACATGCATATATCCATTATTGATATTGCTCCTTTAGTATACTATCCCAAACTCATACCTTACTTTTTTTTTGTAAGTTGCACAAATCTATTAAAGTACTGAGGAAAAATATACAAAATTCATCCTGGTGAAAGGAGCTCTCAAGAGGTGAAGCCACCCCCCAAGCCTCTCAAAAACTGAGGGTTGTCTATGGAAACCGATGATGAGAATGTTCATGACTAAAAGAACTTTCCAAGAATCGAGACTGAGACATAGTTACAGAATTCAAATTTAAAGCTGACAGAGACATAGACATAAACATAGTTTGCAGACACAAACATAGACATAGATCATAGATCATAGACATAGATACAGATTTCAAATTTAAAAACAACCATAGATAGGCTTGACACTTTTTGCAGAAAAAAACCTAGGACGAAAGGTCTTTTCTACTGCTGGGAGGCTCAAACATCAGGCCGATGGAATTTCTTAAATGATGGGACAAGCCCATCGTTCTTCCTACGAAGGGCTAGACAAGTTGGTAGCAGCTTCCGGAGCCAATTGAGATGGTTGCTGCTGATGTTCAGGCTTATGGCTGGTCATTTCCTTCAGGCACTTGAAGACCGGCTCCACCGTCGAAGGGATGGGGAAAGGCGGAGCTTTTGGAGCTGCAGACGTGCAACCTGTCACACTCCCACTGCCACCTCCCCCATGACTAATAATAGCCATACCCCTAGTCGCACTACCACTACTGCCTCCTCCCCAATCACAGCCACCTCCACTTAGACCACCATGCCCTAAGATTCCTGCGGTCCCCTTCGAGGAAAACGAGTTATCCATGGCCGTGAGATGAGCGTCAATCTTAGTAATTCTAGTTTTCATGGCAAGGACGAAGTCACAGGAATCGAACCAGTTCTTCAGCATGTCCTCGACTAAATTGCACAACATTTTTTTGTGATCTAGTAATGGTTTATCTGTCTTCCTTCCTGACCTGTCGCTAACTTCTGGTTTGGGACTCTCCCATCCCAGGCTTCCATGACGATGCAAACCTGAGAATAGATGTGGGTTTCATAATCAGCCGAGACTTGTAAGCTATAACCATGCTGGGATTTTCCTCTTCCTGATCTTGCCCGTCTCGACATTCCTCTCTAACACAACATGATAACCAGGTTGAACCTCACCATCCTGAAATTAACAGGCTGAGGATTGCTGATAAAAACCAACCAAATAAAGGTCAAACTTCCATACACACACAAATCTTCCAGACGCATAGAGAGTTCAGAAATGCTCAAAGCTGAGCTGAACCTAACCAAAATGTCAAAATTGTTCTCCATGGTCCTCATATTCTACTTCCGACCTTCCATGGTACCTGCGCGCATTGAATTTCTCTGTAGAGCTATGAAAGATGGGAGGAATACCGGTCATCGCAAAACCATATCATAGGTGCTGAAGTGACATTCAGAGCTTCTCCCATGCACAATGGATGTCAAAGGTTCTAGGGCCTCATGATGTCAAGGTTGATACATGGGTCGGACTCATCATGCTCACCATGCGGTAGGTGCAAATGCCAAGGAGTGGCGTGTCGTCGATCACTAGATCAGTCACCTGCATCTGGGAGGAAGAGGTAGGATCTGGTTAGTTGTTTTCTCTTGAGAAGCATCGAAGTGTTTAGTGGGTCCTGTAACGTTCCTTCCACAAGGGTGAGAGGAGAGTTTACGCCTGAGTTAGCAAAAAATATGCTAAGGCGTTGGATTTCCTGTGCACCTGGTGAAAGGTGATTGCTTGGATGTGCTGCAGGAGGGTGGCCAGATAACTTAATCCATGTGCAAGGTGCCAGCTGGAGGTGACTTTGGAAACCGATGAGCCATAGAGAATTTCGGCTTCCAGCGAGAGGATGATCGCAGAGTCACCTTCCACAATCAAAGGAAGAATATTTTTCCTATCAACTATCATTAATCCTGCGACCATACCTTCTAGCTCTGTGGAATTATTAGAGTTGAGACCCATGTTGCCATAGAAAATATGGACGTTATCTCCTTTGTGGTCTCTTATAGCTCCCTCGAAGCCAACCATTCCTGGGTTTTCATTGGAGGCCCCATCAAAATTCAACTTGAAGTTGTTCTTAGGAGGCAGATCCCAATGCAGGGGACTTTCCACCCGTAGAATGGGTTTGTTGATGGAGGGAGGGACAATGAAAGAGTTGAAATTTAAGGCTTCCAAGATGCGCCATTGGAGTGAATGGTTTCCTGAAGGTTATTTTTTATTGAATCCCAGAGTAATTGAACTGGGGTTTTGGAATCCTTGAAGATTCTTTTGTTTCACTCTTTCCACGTGCTCCAAAACACGAACCCTGAAGTGAGTGTCCAAAGTTGATTGAGGATATTGCTTTCAAAAGGAGAATCCATCCATTGTTGGAGAGAATCAGTTGCATTACCTTTAACTCTGTTAGTATGGTGAAAAACCTCGGCAACTTAGTCCCATAAGGAGCTGGTGAAAGGGCATGGGTCCAGCAGGTGGTCAATGGTTTCCTAATTATCATTGCAAATACAACATCTGGAGGGACCAAGGAAGCCTTTTCGGGCCAGATTCTCCCAAGTGAGTATCTGCCAATGCATGAGAAGCCAGAGAAAATGAGAGATTTTGGGCCATTGAGGTGACTTCCAAATGTGGTTCCATACAGGGGAGGCTTGGATGTCCAGCGAGGCTGATAAGATATCATATGATTCTTTGACCGAGAAGGTACCAGATGACCTGTGACCCCATCGAATGATATCTGTGCCATGAATTTGCTTGAGATACCAGTTGCATATTTCAGGCTAGATTTTTTCCAATAGATATTTGCTTGGGGCAATGTTCCATGTAGAGGGATCTTTCCAACGGGGAAACCTGTCATTCGAAGCTTTCTAGTACTCTTCTACTTTGAGGTGAGCATTGAGATGAATGTAGTTCTGAATTTCAGGGTCAAATATGAGAATTTTTAGGCAAGGAAGTTGTTTCTAGGAATCACAGCAGAAGAGGGCCTTGTCCCCTTCTTTTATTTCCCAGAAACTATGCTATTGGATGAGCGGCCTTTGTTTGTTGGCATACTTCCAAATATGCGAGCCCAGGGAGTCTTCATTAAATCTTATCAAGGAATGAGGGGGATAATCCGGTGCATATTTTTTGTTCCACAACTTGGTCCAGGGTGAGTTGTTTTTAGAGATCCAGTTCCACCAAATTTTTATCAAGAGTGCCTGATTATTTAGCTCTGAATATTTGATGCCAAGACCTCCTTCTTTTTTCTTTTTACAGAGCTTATCCTAGATTACCAGCACCCATCGTTGATTATTATTGTTGCATCCCCATATAAAAGACCTCTGCAGAGATTTGATATCTTTCAAAACCCATTTTGGGGCGGCCAGAACAAAGAAGAGGTAGAGAGACATCAATTGCATAGTGGACATGATCAGGACCACTCGAATGGGAAGATTGAGGGCTCAGAAGGTCCAAGAAGTTAGACGGTTCTCAATTTTTTCTAGAAGCTCCTTCCAGGAGGCGTGCCTAATGGCTGCATCAAAAAGAGGGGCTCCCAAATATTTAGAAGGAAAGGAGGAGACCGAGAAGTGAAGGATATGGGTGATGTAATTTCTCTGAGCCGCAGCCCCAGTATTGAAAAATAAGATCTGAGATTTTTCAAGGTTTAAAGTGGTTCCAGAGGCTTCTTCAAAGGTTTGCAAAATATAGTGAATGGTGCGGTATTCTTGGAAAAAGGAATGACCAACGAGGGGATTGTCATCCACAAATTACTAGCAGGCTAGTGGAGGGGTATTGTGAAGTGATAAACCTCTTAGGGTGCAAGCTGTCGTGGCTAATTGAATCATACGCCCTAGAACTTCAGCCATGAGGATGAAGAGGAAAGGGGAAAGAGGGTCACCCTGACAGATGCCTCATGAGGGGGACAAAGGGGAGGAGGGAGATCCATTGACCAGGATTGAAAAGAAGGTGGAGGAAATAAGGGAGATGATCCATTGGACCCAATATTGATAGAAGCCAAAGGTGAGCAGCATTTTTTCTATGAAGAACCAGCTTAGTTTATCAAAGGCCCTGGAGAGATCCAGTTTGAGGGTCATGCCAGGGGTTTTGGTGGTTTTAAGAGAGTGGACTACCTCATTAGAAAGGATTATGCCATCTACGATTTGACGGCCTTATACATAACCCGATTGTTTCGAAGAAATGAGCAGAGGGAGAAGGGGTTTCAGTCTGTTGGCCACCACATTAGAGATGGTTTTGTAAATAAGATTGCAAAGGAAGATCGGTCGAAACTTACCAGGGTGAGAGGCACCAATTTCTTTTGGGACGAGAGTGAGGTGCTTAGCGTTGAGCGGTGGTAGGATCCATCTTTTTTGGCGAGATTCCTTAACGAAGTCAAGGACCTCCTCTTTGAGCATATTCCAGCAATGGTGAAAGAAGTCAATAGTGAAGCCATCAGGGCCCGGGGTTGTTCCATCTGCCATTGGTTTTACCGTTGCTTCAACTTCTTGCATGGTTATTGGTTGCATGAGGGATTGATTGTGCTCATTATTGACCAGAGGAGGGATATACTGGACCACCTTGTGGATAGTTGCTTGAAGGGAATGGTTCGGTTCTGAGAGGAGATGATTGAAATTCTCGGTTAATTCTTCAGATATTTATTCCTGCTCCTCTAGAGTCTCACCATTTTCTGCATGCAATTTGTTCATTCTGTTCTTCATCCTGTGCTAGATGGTCCATGTGTGGAAGAAGCTCGTACTATTTTCTCCTTATTTTATCCATTTGACCCTTGCCTTCTGATTCTAATAGATCACTTATTAATCGCATCTCTTGTTGAGTTGGTGCATAAGGTCCCTTTCCTAAAGTTTAGTTTCCTAGTTGAAACCATTGTCCATAGAATTGCACTTGATAGAAGCTAAGATTTCTAGAATAGTTGTTTTGTCCTTGAATAAATCTCCAAAGTTGGTCTTATTCCATTGTATGAGGTGACCTCAAAGCCTCTTGAGTTTTTTATGCATGATGGCCACTTTTGAGCAGCCTGTCACTGACATATCCTCCCACCAAGAGCTGACAGAGTCCATGAAGGTGGGATGGGTAAGCCATAATTTTTCCAACCTCAAGGGTTTGTAGGGGGGTGCCCTGACTATGCTAGGAGAGGGAAATGGGCCAGTGATCCAACCCCACCATGGGTAAAACAGAAACATCTAGTATCCCTTCAAGAGTGAGAATTTGATCAGAAACAAGGAAGTGGCTAAGACATTTGGAAATTTGTTGAGCTCCTCGTCTTCTATTGTTCCAAGTGAAGAAGCCAGAGGAGGTTTGCATTAGAGGAAATTTCAATTTAAAATGGGCCTTCCAAAAATAATACAAATTCCATGTCATCATGTATTCGCCAATCAAAATGATTTAAAATATAAAAAGGGAGAACCTCTTAAACAAATTTTTAATATAAATTTGGAGATAGCTATAAAAAAAAACTACTTTATTTGTTCGTATTTTCGACATATCTCCCTGTGTTTTTACTCAAATTTCGCTCGGGAGATCTCGTTAGATTTGGAATTAAATTCTGCATCCAACGAGTACCCACTCAGCATACTTTTGATGGTCCCTTCTACCCCAAAATCAATAAATACCTTAAAAAACATGATTATGACATCATCATCATGTTTTTTCAGGTATTTCTTGTTTTTAGGGTAGTGAGGGCCATCAAAAGTATGTCGAGTGGGTACTCATTGGATGCAAAATTTAATTCCACATCCAATGAGCTCTCTTTATCGAAATTTGAGTAAAAACACATGGAGATATGTTAAAAATACGAACAAAAAAGTAGTTTTTTCTTTTCTTCCTCCAAAATTAATAAATATTATTTTATTATTTTAACTATTATTTTATTAAATTTCCTTCGGAGGCCCATTTTGAGTTTAAATTTCCTCTAATGAATGTCAACCAATGCACAGGAGCTAATAGTGGCTTTGAAGGCATGATCTTCATCAAAGATGGCCTTGATACCTCCTTTTTTTTCCTCGAGGTTGCATATCATGTTGAAGTCCCCGCCTATGATTAGAGGAGGATCAATGTGCATGCTGTCAAACCAATCAATGTGGTTCAAAAGGTTCATCTTGGAATCGGTCGTTTGAGGGTTGTACACGTTCATTAGGAAGCCCTTGATGAGCCGAGGATGTAAAAGGAGTCAAAAAGAGTGTGCTGAGAGGAAGAAGCCTCATCTAGGGTGATGTGAAGAGGATTCCAACTAATAGAGATACCACCTGATGCACCTTTGGCATCAATCACAATGGTAAGACAATATTTCCATATTCGAGACATAATCTTGGAGACTATGTCACTGGGGCATTTGGTTTCCTGAAGAAAGAGGACAGTTGGTTGATCTTTCTGAATCTTCATTTTGAGCATTCCTTGTTTGGAGCGACCATTGAGACCTCTAACATTCCAATGGAGCATCCTCATTTAATAACATATGACACGGAGGAGAAAAATCATGTCATCTGAGCATATTTACTAGATTCCACCAACGCGGTGCCCAGACGATTGAGTCGCTAAAGAGCAGATTTGAGACCCCCTTTTTTTTAATCTCTTTGAGATTTTTGTTTATCTTTTTGGCCCTAGCTGGCCACTCCTAATTGATTTTGCACTTTAGCTTTGGCTAGGGCTTTATGAAGAAGCTAGATCTGCTTGGGAGGGATAGAATCAAAATCTCTTTTGGTGCATGCATCTTCGAGGCCAAGCAGATCAAGACCATATGGAATCAAATCTTTCATGTCTTCCTCCTCTTGAGGTTCAAGGATTTGGTATGTCATCCTATGATCCGACAGGGTTGCTCCTTGAAGATCATTAGGGTTAGGGGTATATTTTTTCATGGATTGCTCTGAATGTTGAGGATTCAATGGATCTAATTTTTCAGGAAGAGGCGCCTTCTCAAAATCCTCCTGCATCAGGACCTAAGCATCGACATTCTAATTTTCTTCCAAGACTTGGAAGTTGTTGTTGGTTGATGGAGTCTGATCCAGTTTCTTGTCTTGTGGTGATCTCCTATGGTTGCACTTTTTTCTAGCTGTTTGTTGAAACCCTTGTTCCATTAATTCCTGCATTCTTTTGGGTCTCTTGTGTTTTATTGGTGGGGAATTCTCTGAACAGATGCCCGTGTTCATGGAATTTTCGACATTTAAATGGAATGTGATCATAGTCTAGCGGTTATATCCAGTCACTATATTCATGGGAGAGGTATTTGGCATCTAGAAGATCCTGAGCTATATGCATGTAAATGCAGATCCTAGCATAGGAGGTGTATTTATTCATTCTAATTTGTTCTGTTGTTCGAACAAAATTTCCCAAGGTGTTTCGAATCTCTTGGAGGGTGGATTCATCCTAGAATTCTTGAGGAAGCGAGAACATTCTTATCGAGACAAGAGCCCAAGAGAAGTCCTCTTTATCTCGGAAGAAATGTTCTACCTAGTTCCGTAGGTACAGACCTATAGAATTGAAAAAATAAGGCTCTCCTTCTTCCACTTGGACCTTGTCCTCCAGGTGGTGAAAGATTATAGTAAAAAATCCTTTCGAACCTAGCTGCAAGTTGAAGTGGGCTTTGGGTTTCCATTTTGCTGCGATCCATCCATGAAGGGCATGTTCTGTTGGCTAGAACCCCATGAATTTTCCAATCAGAGCCACGGGGGCTTCACTTTTTGACCAATATTCTATCACATTAGTTCATATTGTCGGTTTTAAAATTGTCAAAAATCGAATCAATATATTGTAGGTATTGGGGGGACAAGGGGTTTAAGGTGGGGGTGGGTAGGGTGGTTTATAATGATTAAGGTATAAAAAGGTGGGGAGGAAGTTTTAAGTATTGGGAGGGGGTTTCAAAAAAAAGAGTTTGGGTCAATATCTCTCTAAATTAAGGGTATTATTTAATATCCCGTGATTGCACGTGCTTTTTGAGAGGTTCACTGAGTGAAGTCCCGGTGATCAGGGCGTGAACTTTCATTTTTTGTGCCCTAGTGTTTATTCTTTCTACCGGGAGCGATAAGCATGGACATTCTTCTATGTAGGGGATGGAAGATTTCTTTCGCCGAGAAGGGTTTGCATCACTTTCCATTCCAATGACAGTGGGGGGTATTTTCAGCAGTGCCTATGTCCTCCATCGGGATGGGGATGTCTTCTATACCAATTTTGACTGTGGATCCATACCTCATGTGGCCCTCGATCGATTTCTGAACAGTATGACTATGGGAGGGACCTGCTGCCCCACCAAAACTGTCGTCATGATGCAGATGCAGGGCAGGCTGACATGCGACACCAAAGCTACGGCTGAGGAAGAAGAGCAAGTGGATCTAAGAGGGAGACAGATCTAAACCAGAATGCAAACCCTAGCAGAGCACCATAACGCAAACCCTAGCAGAGCACATTTTTCTTGTAAATGTTTAATTCCACTTTTTTCTATATTAGTATAGAGACGTTATGTCATTATGTTTGACCATGCATCCCTTATTGTGTTCAACTCATACCTTACTTTGCATAAGCTTGAAAATTCATATTAAATTTGTCAGTGCTAATACTAGCTTAACTACATCATGTCCCCTATTTAGACATCATTCACATTGTAGGTATTAAACTCACTATGTACCAAATCCTTCTAGCAAAATCTCAATAGGTTATACAATGACCTACATTTTTCTCAACATTATGCATATGAATACTATGAAATTTTCTTCCATGGTTATGCTCTTTCACATTACCATGATCATTTTAATGCATTCATTTCCTTATTGACATATTTTTACAATCTCTATAACATAATGAACAAAACATTTCCAATGTGTGCTTTTTTTTCTCATAATAATGATTCATTCTTTCTACACATAGGACGATAACCATGTCAATAATTATTGCAAGATTCTAAACATGGTACCTATTCCCCAAGAAGATATCGACATTTTATAACCCAGCAGGGATTTGAATTCATGACCTTTCATTTACAACTTCTCATAACAAAAACCATTAGATAAGAAATTATTTCTTAATGAAATAAATGTAGTTATAGAAGATATTTACTTTTTGTCTCAATATATTTATATGTTTATTAGATTCTTAACCCATCCCTAATCAATTAGGAATACAAATTACCATTACAACCCTTTTATAATCCATACATTAAGCAGGAAGTTCCCTGATATTGTTAATTTATGTTTAATATGCAAACCCGGTTAAGCCACATAACATGACTTCCAAACTGTAACACAAAAAAAACCCAAGGAAGGTCACTTCTCAGACCTGAAAATCGCAACCATGAAGAGGTCGTGGCACTGATTTTGAATTAAAATCGACGAAAGGAAATCGAAATATAGCGGTTTGATTCCCCATAACCAATTCCGACATCAGAGATATTGCAGGTATACAACACGATGATAAAGGGGACATAGCAGTAATTAGATTCTCTAACTCATACTTGGAAACTATACATAGAAAAACACAGTCGATCCATACCTGACAGAGCTTGTTTACAAATCAACACGTTGGAAAATATTCCCAACACTGGCTAGGAGGATGATCTTAGGAATCTAATGTAGACGACATAATAATGTAGAGTTCATATCTATATTTGAAAGGTAGAGTGATTCCAAACCCAACATGCAGAGAATATCATAATATGGATCTGGTTTTCAATTCATAATGCACATTGATTCCAAACCAACACGCAGAGGATCACCTACTATGGATATGGTTTTCAATTCCAAAAGCACCACAATTCCAAACAATACGTAGAGGATCTCGAAATATGGATATGATTCTTCAGTTTCAAATGTACAACGATTCCAAACAATACATAGAGGATAACATAATATGGATATAGTTTTCAATTCCAAAGGTATAACGATTCCAAACAATACGTAGAGGATCTCAAAAATGGACATGGTTCTTCAATTTCAAAAGTACAACGATTCCAAGCAATACGCAGAGGATCTCGAAATATGGATCTGGTTCTTGAACTTCAAATGTACAACGATTCCAAACAATACGTAGAGGATAAAATAATATGGATCTAGTTTTAAATTCCAAAGGTACATCGATTCCAAATAATACGTAGAGGATCTAAAAATGGATCAGGTTCTTCAATTTCAAATGTACAGCGATTCCAAGAAAAAACATGGAGTTAAATCATACCTTATTATAGATAATGGGAAGGTCACATGCCGAGGCTAAATCATGGAGTAGCGCAAATCTCCAGGCATGTCTAAAGAGTCTCCTAGATTGGGACTCGAGTCTTGATAACTCACCCAATTCCATCACTTCCTCACATTCTTTCTTCAGCCAAGAAATGCCTTACTTTCCTCCAAAGCTTCCCCCAAGAAAATCGTAAGCTAAATAAAAAGGAAACTCCACCGGTTCCTGAGGAGACAAATGGCACAAGTATGCCTCCAAGTGTATTTTCCCTCAAGAGACAAATCCCTAAAATATCTCCAAGGGTATCGTATCTCATTGCTTATGTTAATTTTGTGTCCCCTTTGTTAATACTCGACAATCCCGAGGCCAATATCCCTTAATGGATTCTTATTCCATTAATGTGTAATATACCAAGGAAAGGGTGTGCATCATAACTTGGTTCATAACCTAATCCTTTTAACTTAAAAATGGAAGTCTTCTTCATTTTCCTAAGGGCTTAACCCTTTCCCTTCGTGAGCAATCCAAACTAAAATTAAGCAAGCACTAGATGTTGATCTGGAAACGAATTTATTTATTTCATTTCTATCATAATAACAATAGTTTGTTTGAGTTAACTATACTGAATACTTTTCTTCAACTCGTTTGAAGTTAACCTTCCTTAAAGGATAAATATCTTTAAGTATTATTTTTAATGTGAGTTTTCTTTAATAAAAATGCATGCTTAAAGAATGGTAAATAATTACCTTCCTTCCATTATATCAATAAGTAGAAAACATTCATCCATGTTGTATGACCTTTCTCGAGAACTAATATCATTTATGTGTCTTTATTTGCTTGTTTGTCAAACTAGAGATATAAATTAACTCCTGCAAGAGATGCTTACTCCCTTCCATAAATGCGTTTAGGATAGTTATCCATAATTAGGTTTTGTCAGAATTGTTAGGATTCCTAAGGACCTCACTTGCCATAGACCTATCCCCCTAGTGGATTCATCCCCAATCATTCTTTAGCTGTACCAAGCTTTCAGTATCTTAACCTTATCATTTGTATCCACAACTTTATGAAGTTAGAATCGGTACTTACAGTGCTATTTTTAGTTGCACTTCGTGTTTCAGGTTGAGGTAGTAAGGGGATGTTACAATGATTATAGATTCTTTGTTGAAATGTTGGAAAATGGGAAATGCAATTTAATGTTTCCTAAATTTTGTATCTTTATCATTCTTTATTTTCTACGCTTTCCTCAATTTCCTTGTTAAGATGGCAGGTTGGTGATTTAGTGTAGGCCTATTTTTTATGTCTCTGTGAGCTATGCACAACTCTTGAAACTGATATTCGAGGGTAGTCTTCATTGGCAACATAGTAATATAGGGAAGAGGTTGAGTGCAAACCACTATGACTCTTTAGTGTTCATTTTAAAATTCTTGTAGGTTGAAAGATATGCTCAAGTGGATAGCTTTACTCATAATATACATACAAATTAGAAGATGTTTCTTATGGAGTTATTACATACTTTGTAAGTTTTGAGACTCCAGCCTCTTATATTGTTTTTCCCAATTACATTTGGTGCAGCCTGTAAATGGTTTTGGTTGAGTCCAGCTTTTGTTGTAAATGATTTGATCTTTAAATGTCTTTCATTAATTTCTTGCACTTTATATTTTGAATATGTTTTGGAGGCATTCTAATGGTTTCTTTTAGCTTTAAGAAATGCAATTTTGAATGACAATTGATATACAATTTTATGTCTCTTTTCCTATCTTTCATGCCCATTGCATAATGCATTATTGTGATAATTAACTATTTACAATTTTGCATGATTCAGTAATGTTATTGAATTGTTTCTATGTGTGTGCGCGCCTTAAGGTACTCGAGATGCATTGCAATTGGCTTGATTACACCAGGGACTTCAAGTGGTTATTTTCAAGGGCAAACTATTAATTATGGAAATTGGAATTTTATCTTAGTAGTTTTGTTTTCCAATTCATTATCAAACGTGTTTGTTTGAATGTTTATTGTGACCAAGACTTGTTAAAATCCTTGTCTACCATACAATGTGAACTCTAGCAATACAGTGAAATAATTGTTGTACTTCCATCTTGTCTCAAAATAATTTTCACAAAAAGCTTTGTCTAATTTTCTAGAGCAAAAACTATACTGCTCACAACTCTTGTTTGTATGTATAACAATTTGATTTATTATTATTTAATAATATACATGATTACATCCAAAACAAAATATATAAACTGTTCATACATAATTACATCCAAAACAAAATATATAAATTGTTTATTTGTCATTTTCTCGTACACCTTCGAGAGCCCCATGGCAAATTCCATGAATGGTCCCAACACCATGTGAATAGTTGTTAACATGATTTGATGCCATGTTATTCGCTGCGTGATGCAGCAATCACATTTTGATATAAAAAGGAAATACCTTAATAAGCATTTTGATATAAGAATCAATGACGTGATAACTTAATTGGCATTGTGCTGAAGTATCCATACAAGGATAAAGAGTGACCTCTCAATTACGAGTCTAAAATGGTTTTCAGTAGTTGCGTTTTCGTATCACTTACTCATGAATTTGCCTTCTTCCCTAATTTGACCTTCATTGTTGGTCTATTTGGTAGATCTTGCTTGCACGGGAATGACGTGATACCTTATAGATAAGATTATCATTTTGGTGAAGTGACCTCAAAGTTTCAAGTCGTAAAATTGTTTTCGGTACTTTTCTTTTCGTATCTCGACCTTCATACTATTCCTCTCTCGGTTGCTATGAATAATAGCTTTTACATGGCTTCTCAAATCTTTTAGCTATAACGAAAGGATCCGGTGAACAATATTCAACATATAGTAGAGTAATAAATGCTGCGGCAGCAGCATNAATAGCTTTTACATGGCTTCTCAAATCTTTTAGCTATAACGAAAGGATCCGGTGAACAATATTCAACATATAGTAGAGTAATAAATGCTGCGGCAGCAGCATTGTGGGCCGTTGGATCTCAACCTGTTTGAGATCTTAACCTGTTTGAGATCCAACGACCCACAATGCTGCCGCAGCATTTATTACTCTACTATATGTAATAAATATCCAAATGGCACCATGACTGGAACGTCATCCTCCACTGGTGATTTAGTGCAAGTACGAGACAACTTACTGTCTTGAAAGAGAAACTTCATGACATAACTATAACCAGATCAAACCGAACATAGGCATTTGATTAATTTTCTTGATTCATGGTTAATATTTGACTTAATGAAGACTATGGTTGTATATAAAGATTTTTTTTCTTGAGATATATTTTGATTACGCTCAAAGAAATTTTAAGATATAAAATAAGAAAATAATGTATTTATATTTCAAAATGAAAAAATCAACTCTAAATCAAAATTATTAATTAATATTATGAAAATTTAAAGTCTAAAACATTATCTTTTAGAATTTAATATAGTAATTTAATAAGATATAATATGTTTAATGATAAAAATCATATTTTATTTAAAACAATTTATTTTTTTCATATATACATATAGTCATTTGAAGTTACGTCTTTTGTTGTCTAAAGCATGGTTTAAACCATTTCTTTTGTCAAACGACAATATATATATATATATAAAGAAAATTCTTAAAGAAATTTTCTAAACATACAAAGACACATTATTAATGTGTGACATCTTGAGCATTATCACAATGTGACATAGCCCGTGACAAATATCACAATGTGACATAACCCTTCATAAGTGTTGCTAATGCAACATAACCTTTGATAAACGTCACAATGCGACATAACCCTTATTAAATGCCCAATATCACATTATTAATGTGTCACATCTTTGGTTGTGGTTACATATACCAACCAAATACTGTAACAAACCATGGCTTAACGTCGTAATGTGATGTAACCCTTGATAACGTCGCAGTGAAAAGTAAACCTTGATAAACATCACAATGCGACATAACATTCTACATTACTATGTAGAATGTGGATCGGTTAAACCATTTCTTTTGTGAATTTCAATATCCATGAATAAATGTTTCGATCGTTGCAATGAATGTCCCAATGCAACAAAACCATTCAGGAATGCACTATTGAGGAATGTTACAATCCAACATAAGTATTGATAAATGTCGTAATATTGAAACATTGTTTTCGTATATAGATGAATTTTTTCGCTTTTCAAAAGTAAAAGTCTCAACGTGAAAGAAAATACATTATTTTGGCCATACTTAACCATGGTTGACTTTGGTGAACCACGTGGCCATAGTTCATAATGCAAAAAGAATTTTTCTAAACATCCAAAGACACATTATTAATGTGTCACATTTGGGACATTATCACAATGTGACACAACTCTTGACAAATATCAGAATGTGACATAACCCTCGATGAATGTTGCTAATGTGAAATAACCTGTGATAAACGTCACAATGCGACATAATGTTTATTAAACGCCCACTATCACATTATTAATGTGTCACATATTGGGCATTATCGCAATGTGACATAACCCTTAACAAATATCACAATGTGACATGACCCTTCATGAATGTTGCTAATCTAACATAACCTGTGATAAACGTCACAATGCGACATAACGCTTATTAAACGCCCCTATCACATTATTAATGTGTCACATCTTTGGTTGTATTGACATATACCAACCAAACACTGTAACAAACCATGGCTTAACACCATAATGT
>LPNX010575294.1:51600-63225 GCA_001517045.1 Pseudotsuga menziesii | reverse complement strand
GTATTGATAAATGTCATAATATCAAAACATTGTTTGTGTACACAAATGAATTTTTTTCGCTTTTCAAAAGTAAAAGTCTTAACGTGACAGAAAAATACAACATTTTGGCCATACTTAACCATTGGTTGACTTTAGTGAACCATGTGACCATAGTTGAAAATGCAATAAGAAATTTTTTAAACATCCAAAGACACATTATTAATGTGTCACATCTGGGGCATTATCGCAATGTGACATAACCCTTGACAAATATCACAATGTGACATAACCCTTCATGAATGTCGCTAATGTAACATAACCTGTGATAAACATCACAATGCAACATAATGCTTATTAAACGCCCACTATCACATTATTAATGTGTCACATCTTGGGCATTATCGCAATGTGACATAACCCTTGACAAATATCGCAATGTGACATAACCCTTCATGAATGTTGCTAATGTAACATAACCTGTGATAAATGTCACAATGCGACACAACGCTTATTAAACTCCCACTATCACATTATTAATGTGTCACATCATGGGTTGTGTTGACATATACCAACCAAAGGCTGTAACAAACCATGGCTTAATGTCGTAATGTGATATAACCCTTGATAACGTTGTAGTGAAACGTAAACCTTGATAAACATCACAATGCAAACATAACATTCTACATTACTATGTAAAATCTGGATGGTTTAAACCGTTTCTTTTTTCAAACGAATATATATATATATATATATTAAAAAAATTCTTAAAGAATTTTTCTAAATATCCAAAGACACATTATTAATGTGGCACATCCTGGGCATTATCGCAAAGTGACATAACCCTTGACAAATATTACAATGTGACATAACCCTTGATGAATGTTGCTAATGTTACACGTCTGATAAATGTCACAATGCGACATAACGCTTATTAAACACCCACTGTCCCATTATTAATATGTCACGACTTTGGTTTTGTTGACATATATTAACCAAGGATTGTAACAAACCATGGCTTAATATCGTAATGTGATATAACCCTTGATAATGTCAAAATGAAACATAAACCTTGATAAACATCACAATGCGACATAACATTATACATTACTATGTGGAATGTGGATGGTTTAAACCATTTATTTTGTCAAACGACTATATATATATATATCAAGAAAATTCTTAAAAAAAAATTCTAAACATCCAAAGACTGATTATTAATGTGTCACATCTTGGTCATTATTACAATGTGACATAACCCTTGATGAATGTCACTAATGTAACATAATCTGTGATAAATGCCACGATGCGACATAACCCTTATTAAACGCCCACTATCACATTATTAATGTGTCACATCTTTTGTTGTGTTGACATATACCAACCAAACAGTGTAACAAAGCATGTATTAACGTCGTAATATGATATAACCCTTGATAACATTAGAATGCAAAATAATCCATAAATGTTGAATGCCACATTTTCACCCTTTGTCATATTATACATATAACCTTTAAAGAACGCCATGAGATAACCTCTTACTCCAAAGTAATATTATATAATATTAATGTGCCTAAAACTCCATTTAATGTGATGTTTTGGATCCATCATACAACTAAATTTCAAAGTTTAATTCAAAAAATAATATATTGGGAAATTGTTCAAAGTGTTTTTCTAACTTAGATTGTATTGTTTATTTCTTATATTTGGATTAGTTCAATTTTTTTTTTATTAATTTCTTCTATTTGGGTCAACAAAATAACAAATATCAAATTAAACAAATAGGTCAATAAATTTGATATTTTGTTGTCCCTTAAGTTTATTAAATTTCAAAATTAATAGATTGAAAAATTGTTAAAAGTGTTTTTTTAACCTAATTTGTATTATATTATTTTATTATATTTTTTTCCTCTTCTTATGTTATAAATACTTATTCACACTCTTCTTTCATTTCTTCCTTTATATATATATATATATATATATATATATATATTTAAAAAAGTAAGATTTATTGTACATATAATATTTTATTTATATAGTAATTATTTTTACAAAACATGAATATTTCATTTTATATTGTTCAAAGAAAAGATAACTTAATATAACTACTCTTCCTTATGTAGGTTGAATTTATTGTAATAGTACATAATTTCCCATATCTTGAGGGCAGGAATTATGGGAGACTTTCTTATGAGGGTTGTTAGCTAGAGGTAAAGACTTTCTTATATGAGAGTTGTTCTCTAGAGTTAAATTGAACCAAATGTATTTTTTGTAATATACACTTGAACTTAGTAGTGATAGTCCTGCTAGAAACTTATACCAGATTTAGTTTCACTATTTTATTAGAGCTTCTTCGTGATAGATCTCCTAAATGTATTTTATGATGTAATTTAGTTGTAAAAGACATACTTTACCATATATCAATATGTTTAACTAAATGTTTTACTCACAAAACTACAAGTATATAAAGACCTTCTATTCAAATATATTTTAGTGAAGAGATTTAGTTTGTAACAACAAAAACAAGTCTTCATCTTTTAGTCACATATCCTTTATCTTAAATGTTTATAATTTTATGTAAGTGGCTATCCCTTATCCATAAATATACAAATAATTAAACATATATATTTTTAGACATAACAAAATAGATTAACACCGTCTATCAATAAATTAGCTGTTATATACAATGAGGTATTGGTTTTAGTGGAGTGAATCAATAAGTGAGAGTGCAAGATTTAACAAGAGTAAACCAACAATGATTAGTAAAAGGAATAAAAGAAGGACACATATAAAGAACAAGGTAATTTTTTAAAATGAAAATGTCATATTAAATGACATCTTATATAGCTTTAAAACAATATTAAATGACATGTTATATAACTTTAAAACAACACATGTTTTTTTTATTGAAAATAATTCATAATTCTCAATTATTATTAATAATTATGTGAAAATAACCTAATGTTTATATATGGATAATTATACTAATCAGCTATCCATGAATCAGTTGCTATATACAATTCCATATCGGTCATCTTACTCATCTTTGTAGTGGAGTGAATCAATGAGCCAGAGACTCAACAAGAGTACACGAACAATGATTGGTAAAAAGAATGAAAGAATGAAACAAAATAAGAATAAGGTATCTTTGTGGATTATAAGTATCTTCATCGATTGAAAAGGGTCGGTTCCAACTCTACCACATGGCTAAATTTCTGCTTGGAGTACTTGTTGTGGACAACCATAAGCATGCCGCTTCACAAATTCTGATGAAACACTACCATCAACTTGGAACATTCTCTGCATAGAAAGAGCCAAACGATAACAATGAATGAGAGTAGTAATAGACAAAGGTAAAAGAATATTGAAGTGCGATACTCAAGTGGCAAAATTTAAAAACTGCAACTCACTGAAGCCAGCTTTCAGTATAGCCAGTGTAGTGTTTCATTGTTCTGTTCCAAGGTGGAAACCTTTTAGCATTCATTGGCCATTATATACTGCAGAAGCTGCTAGCATAGATGGACGGTATTTCAACATATCATACTCCACAAGGCACAATTCCACTAGAAAGAAAGATACTGTCTCCAGCTATAAAATCACAGAAAAGAAAGATACTGTCTCCAGCTATAATATCCATTTACATGTTACAACATAAAATAGGGAAATCTTAGCTTCAACTAAATCTGAATATAGAGATATGTTGGGCATAAAGATAACATTGCAGAAATCAAACAAAAAACATAAATATTGAAGGTGCAAGATAATGTCTTATAAACATGACCGAGGTGAGACTTACATCCTTATCTGCTTGAGATGCCTTGTGGAATATATTCAAGAAAACATAAGGAGTCGAGACAGATATATTAAATTGCAATGTCCTGAGCATCGAGCTCTCCTTCAATCAAAGGAAAGTTATTATTGATTAGCCAAGCTTAGAGTAAACACAATGTTTGTAAGGGAATTTAGGTAAATGCATTGATAACTTCTACATACCATTTGAAAAGCATCATTTACTGTGTATAAAGGATTTGATTTGTTTAAAATATCATCAACACAATGAGCATCCGGGTCCTCATATTTGGATGCAGTTATCCCAACAAGTTGTATCTCGTTTTGTTTTGTTATGCCTATTTGAGAGGAAAGATATCTATCTACAAGGTTGATGGCTAGGAACAAAGTTTCATGCATGAGGCCATATAACCAGTGGACCTTCATAAACATGAACAAAATGGCATCAGTACTCTCAATGGAAATCAATTTTTATAAGGATAAATATCAGTAACCTGTCATTAAAGAGTTCAGATCTCATATAGAAAGATTGATCTCTTCAAAAAGTGGCTGCTATAACATATATCCATATGCTTTCAACAAATGATACCTTTCAGTTTGAAAATATTTGATCTTAAATCTGATCTATATTCTAGTGAAGGAAAGACCAGCCTAATTACTATTAAACTGGGATGGCAAGACAATATTGATTCGTATAAGAACTTAGAAGTATTATTTTCATAAAATAGTAATAAACTTTGGCAATTACTCAAAGGAAATGGGCTTACACTCCATATCTAACTATTGGGCCGATTACATGAGTAAACATGAAGAACCCATAAGTCGGAAAACTGAAACTAATGTGGCTATGATGAAAATATAACAAGACATAAAACCACTCCAACGGCATCTCTTCCTCGCATCCGAACAATAATAATAATAAGAGTCCGAATTTTAAAGAGATTTACCACAACAACTGTTAGAAAAGTTATATGTCATATGTAATTGGTATATGTGAATTCTGTAAGTGTGAAGAACTGATTATTTCAAAATCAATAATTTTTTTAAAAAAAAGGTCCTAATATGTAACTGGTATATAGACGTAACTGGTGTATATGTAACTGGTATATATACATAACTGGTGTATATATGAATCCCAATAAGTTACAAGTTAAGTGAGAAGAACTTGTCATCACATTGATAGTAAAGAGTTAAGGTAAACAAAAGTTATACCTGACCATAGTACCCATCGGTAAGAAGAAAGAGCAGCAGAAATAGTGAAGTTACCATTCCTACTCACTTTATGCTAAGAGTGGAAGCCCCAAAAAATCCCCCAGCTCCCTGTTGCACCAGGTGAGAGATTAGTATTCATGGATAAGTAATCTACTAGTGTTAATTCATTCAAATTAAAAAATTTGACACAATTGATTGAACAAAACATACCTGCCCAGTAAGCACTATCAAAATAACGACGAGTAAGGTGAGAAAAAATGAAGACGTTGTCCTGTGAATTCTAGCCATGAAATAGACAATGGACATGAATATCACAGGATATAGAATATGGGCCACCATATCGCACAATGTACTGCAGATGTAATACACACTTTTCCTGTACATATCTGCTATCCTGTCCTTTACAAGATAATATTTCTCGAAGGGGAACACATAAAATGCTCCAAATAAAGAGGAAGATGTCCAGAAGATGAAAATGTAGAACATCAACCCCACCTATAATTTATTTAGTCCATTCCAAGTTAGTATGAGACGGAAGTAATAACAACAAAACTATGAAATATCATGATCTCACCTGATCTCTCACTTGGGCTTCGGTCTCAATCTTGGATTTCCACCATAGAAGACCCAGAATCACAACTCCAGTCGCTTGAAATAATTGCAATTTATCGAATTAGTCTCTGTAACGCTCCTTGTATGTCCTCTTTGACAGAACACGAAACAGTTTCATTATCAAATCGCGGGTTATCATCGGTTAAGATTTGAAGCTCCCTGAAGCATCGGTTCCAACGCACAGTACACAAACTCATGAAGATCACCAGGAAGCTTGTATGGATAAAGATCTTTCAGATCCCAACGGGAAGAGATGGCCTAAGATTGAAGTGCAAGCTCTGATTCGCTTACGTAGTAACTTGGAGTCCAAATTTCAAGAGTCGGGGCCTAAAGGACTTCTTTTGCAGGAGGTACCAGTCAGTATGGCATCTCAAGGCTTCACGAACCGTAGTGCCAAGAGATGCAAGGAAAACATCAATAAATATTTCAGAAAAACCAAAGATAGCATGAAAAAGCGACCTGAAAATGCCAAGACTTGTCCATATTTTCACTAGTTGGATGTTTTTTTTGCAAGTGCAACAAAGTCGATCAGAACAATAATTCCTCAGATGCAATGCTAGAAGATCAAGACCATGGCCTTGAGAGTAATCACAAAGATGATCTTTGTGAACATATTCAGGCTCCCCGCTCTGACTCTGAGCACATAATATCGGTAATACCAGCAGAGGGCGAAGACATTACCCCGGAAAACAACAGAGATAACATTTATGTCTTTCCGAGTCCTGATCCCGTTGATCATGGCCACCAGATGACAAAATTGAAGCAAAATCTGCCTGAAAATAATCACGATGAGCTCAGAGAGGTTGTTGTGATGGATTGCAGTTACGGCAACTGAATGAACAGAGGTTTAAGCTGCATTAGTGGGCGTAACCTCCACCACTCGGAAAGGCTCCATCCTGCTACATTGCAGCATAAACTACAATCACCTGCGAGAAACCACACGTGGATGCCATTTCCATAACAACATTTAACTGATCTTATAAACAAACCTCTAGTTAAGCTATAAATGGCTAGTTAAAAGATCAGACGATTGAAGACATCCTGGTCATACACTTGGCATGTTTTGGTGGATCTTGATGATCCACTCAAGCAAGTCCATCCCCAAAATATCACATATATACACCTATCGGCGTAATAATAAATTAAAATAAAACATGTCACTATCACACCATACATGCACATTGCATATTTATTATTTGAATTTCTAAATTCAATTATTCATCATTCATATGAATATTCACATTGACAATTTCAATTTGAAACATAAAACAATAAATTTGTGAGACTCATAGTAGAAATCAAGTGGAAGACTGAAAGTTATATAATCAATAATATAAAAATTAAAATACTGTAGAGTCTATGTCCATGACTCCATGAGTTCAAACTTCATTGTCATACTACATTCAAAATTTTCCTAATGGCACTTCTAAACATGAAAAAGAAAGTTCAAAACAATAAAGTTTAAACATGGACAAGATAGCTGATTTGGCTTCCTCAAACTATGTCATCAACATCCTCAGCATCAATGTCATCAACATCACTAAGGTCCTCTATCAGCAAGCTTTCTAGATAGGAATCACTCTCAAGTTGAGGCTCCTGCTCATCAATAGTAACTAGAGGTAGCTCAACCAGGCCATCTGGTTGTATCTCCTCATCCACACAGGCAGCATCATCTGTGTACTGGTCCCATCTCTTGAAAGGGCCCTCTTTGTATCCTGGGTCTTTCCGAGATATGAGACGAAGTGTGCTATGAATACATACACTAGATTCTCTAGTTTCTATCACCTCAACCTATTTCTCTTCACTGAATGTATGAAACCATAAGTGCTCCAATTCCTATCAGAAGATGAGGAACTAGCTACCCATCCAAGTAATCATTTGGAAAATTCAAGAATTAAAATTGTTGGTGGAAGGTTCAAGTATGCAAATTTGTAAAATTCAAAAACTATAAATTTAAAATTTACAATGCAAAAGCAAGATGAGGAACTACATTAGAGGAAATTTGGGGTCTAAAATGGGCCTTATAAGAAAATGTGCCAACAATAAATTTTGTGAGTTCGAATTCAAGAACCAATAGAATTTCAATAAAATGAGTCAACCATAATGGGTTAATTGACATATATGCCATAAAAGAAAACTACTTTTTTTGTTTGTATTTTCTACTTATCTCCCTGTGTTTTTACTCAAATTCTGAGCGGGAGAGCTCATTGGATGCGGAATTTAATTTCGCATCTAACAAGTACCCGCACTACATACTTTTTATGGACCTCACTACCCCAAAAACAAGAAATACCTGAAGAACGTGATGATCATCACATTTTTTCAGGGATTTCTTGTTTTTGGGGTAGCGGGGTCCATCAAAAGTATGCAATGTGGGTACTTGTTGGATGCAGAATTTACGAGCTCTCCTGCTCAGAATTTGAGTAAAAACACAGGGAGATATGTCAAAAATACAAACACAAAAAGTAGTTTTTTCATTCTTCCTCCAAAATTAATAACTATTATTTTATTATTTTAACTATTATTTTATTACTTTCCTTAGGAGGCCCATTTTAGACCTCAGATTTCCTCTAATGCCTACCCAAGTAACCGTATTGCAAATTGCTGCAACTCAGGAGCATCCACACCATGAAGCCACGGCCAATCAATCGGATCCTTCTTCTTTTGTCTATCTGTCTTTGAATCATCTGAACCAAAAACACCTCGCCCACATGCAAACTGAGAAAATTGAGATCAAATCTGAGAGGCCTCTTCTGAAGAACCATATATCTTTTTTACAACAGTCATAAACCCGTTCACTACCTCTCTATCTTAGGAAGGAGGCCTCATTCTTAATGTGGGAACATACCATTTTTTATTTATTACATAAGCTTCCATATGAAATGGCGTGTTCAATTTATTCCACTGCCCATGTATAAAATATTGCAACTATGGCCATAAAGTAGGATCTCTCATATCTGTGATGGATTGGATCCTCTCACACATATAGTCCATCTTCTCATAAATCTCACCTAAACATGGAGCATCTATTTCTACATAATGAAGCATATCACAAATTGGCTCTACAAATTCCACAACGAATTTGACATTAGCCCAAAACCGATCATCCAAAATCAACCTCTTTACCTCCATAGCTGCATCTGAGGTAGATTGCCTCCATTGGTACCACATGTCACTAATAACTATGGCCGCTAAGCCCCCCTTCATCTCCACAAGTCGTCTAAGCAGAATGTAATAAGAGGCAAATATGGTATCAGCAGGGTTAAGAAGCTCCATTTTTGCATGCTTACAGTAAATTGCTTGTGAATGGTGTTGGTTGCATATGAGCATTTGAATTTTGCGGCCATTCTCAATCAACAACTTGATCCATTCAATTTTTTCAATGTCTTTCAATGCATTATTCAAAGAATGCACTGCACATAGCATCCAAAAAATATGCCTACATAGTATGAAACAAATAAGAAAGAAATAGATTTATGATCTGGGATTTCTAGTTTTATTTTATGAATAAACATGAAAAAATAAAAATAAAAACAGACTCGTAATTATTAATTAAAAATTAAAAATAGATTTGTCACTGACCTGTATTCTTTTTGGACCATTGCCCCCGCTACTTTACACACTGGGGCTACATCAGTAATAACTTGGATGACATTGGATGGCCCCACCTGAGCAATGGCATCACATAATTGGTCTTTCAAGAACAAAGTGTTCTTTTCTTGACAGGAACAATTAATGGACCTAAGGAAGTATGGACCGGAGATAGAGGAGACAATTACGTTTATCAATGGAGGATTCCTACAATCATTCCAACCATCCATAACAATGGAGCATCCATCTAGACTCCAATATGCCTTCAATGGTGACATTTCCTTCTCAAGGCGTGCTTTCTCCTTGTCCACCAATACTGTTCGGAGCTTCTCATAACATGGTGGCTTATACCCCATAGGTCCATTATTAATTGCACAGACCATTTGCTCAAAATATGGTTAGTTGGCTGCATTGAAAGGAATGGCACATGCACGAAAAAATATTGCTATTGCATGGTCAACACCCTCCCTTCCTTTCACGTCAAACATGTCAAAAAGGCCACCAAGTTTTAGTTTCTTGTCTACTTGAGTTGTAGTCTTTTGGATGCTTTTGACGACACGTTTTCATCACCAAACTAAACTTCATCTTCAGATGGATTTTCATCACCAGAATCAGTGGACTCCTCATCCACATTAGCATGAGGATTACGGGCCTGACAAGGCCTTGAGATTTCCTTGCATGTCTAACCCTCAACTTTTTGCTACTCCATTTGTGCATTAGAAAGTTTATTGGAATCCTTTGGGTCTCCATCACGAAGCTCAACACCCATCCTTGGGATTTGCATAAAATGGGCCTTAACTCTTGCATAAGTACCTTTCCATTCAGCCTTACAAAAATTGCATTTAATTATGGCTGTGCCCCCTGCAACCTTTGTTTTTTTTCTTTCCACATATTTCCATAGTGGATATAGAGGATTTTTCTTTGATGAAGACATTTCGATTTTGGAAATTTGGAAAGACAAGGAAACTAAAAAATAGTAAACTTCAAGTTGGAATTGAGATATTCAAATATGGAAATGCAATCCCTCAAAGAGTGAAATCATAAATGAGTCATGACAAACTTAAATGACAAATCTCAGAAACTGAACTATGTTCACTGTTCTGAAGTTTTCACTTGGAAATTTAATAAATCTCAGAATCTGAGATCTAAAATCTTAGATTAAAAATTTAAAATATTTGTCAACGACTCCACTGTTTTCTTTCCTCATCGGTTCAGTGGTCTCAACTTCTCAAGTTTGTTTTTTTTCACTGAAAGATCACTCAAAATTTTCTCTCAACTCCCAAGAGTATGTCACAAACTCCTCTTCCCTCTGCCACTACTAAATCCTCTGCCTATCGCTACTATCCACCGCTTCTACCCTCTGTCACTGATAACTCCTCTACCCTTCATCGCTGCTACCCTCTACCCTCGGCCGCTTCTATCTCCTCTTCCCTCCAACAGCTGCTATATCCTCCAGCCGCTGCTATCTCCTCTTCCCTTTGGTCGCTGCTATCTTCTGCTATCTAATGTACCCTCCTCCCATTGCTATCTCCTCTTCCCTCCGTCGCTTCTATCTCCTCTACCCTCCACCATTGCTCTCTCCTCTGTTATCTGTCGCTATAAGATATCCGTCGCTGCTCTCTCCTTTGCTATCCCCCGTTGCAAGTTATCCTGTGCATGGAATGGAGTGGGTTCACCAAATGTTGGTGGTCGAATAAGTGGGAAGCATGCCCCAAAATTTTTAATTTTTAATTTATTTTATGACTGGACCACATGTGAAGTACCCTCGACATACCCAAACACGGGGTATGTCGTACCCATTTTCATTTCTGTACCGTAAAATGTTAGTTGGTGTCTCGATTACATGGAGGTATTGTAGGGTACATGAGGGTACGTTTCATTTTTGTACCCAAGTACTCGATACGTGTACCCTACCCTCGGGTACAAGTACCCTGGTAACTTAGTTAATCACTAATTAGTCTCTATCATGTCGATCAAGGTCTTTTGGGTTTCAGAATCAATATTGTCCCTCTTGTCCGTTGATCTTTCCTGATCATGATCTTGAATCGTTGAGCAGAGGATATCGAACATTCATCGATTCTTTAGCATGCACGGAGCAGTGAATATGCAAGAAAGGATGCAAATGTATACAAATCCTCAACTTTATTAGGCAATTATACTCAAGTCAATTATATCCAAATGCAGGCAGAGATAACTAGAAAAGGGCTCCACCATGTATATTGACATCAATGCCCACTTATTTTCCAACATTGCTGATTTTTGTGAGGCTTAATGATTAATGTTTGAGATTTAATAGTGATCCAATATGACTGATTTTTGTGAGGCTTTTTGATTAATGTGGGTAATGGTTAACAATGATTGATTAATGTGTGTAATGGTTAATAATGATTCGAGTTTTAGTAGTCTTAAATTAATTAAGTTGATAGATGTTTTTATTTGAAATTT
>LPNX010575294.1:0-51351 GCA_001517045.1 Pseudotsuga menziesii | reverse complement strand
AAATTTTAACAAACCATCTTTCACAACTAAATTCAAATATGTTGTTAGAAATAGTTATTTCGTTTTATCTCTATGGGTTTTAGATTATGTTATTTTAAAAATTTTAAAGAATGGATTTTATATTTAATTAGATAGTGTGATGGAATGAGCATTGACTCAAAGGAGAGTTTCAGTGAAGAGAATGCACTGCGAAGCTATGTGTTTGTCAAGGTGATACGAAGATAACCTCTAGAGAAATCTTGCTTTTGTTTCTCATCAGTGAAGGGAAAATATTATGAAGACACGGTGAACCGTGGGCACGTCAATGAGTTACGGCAGGAGCAAATTGTAGAAATGGAAAATCTTGCGAAAAATAACATGCTAAAATACTCCGACCTGTAATTTCAATAAACCCTCAACATGACGTGAAAAAGTCAAATTTGAGCATGAAGATCAACACTGGTTTACAAAAATTAATTCTTTAACTTGCCTATTTAGCACGATTTGTTTGATAGAATGTGTGTATGTAGAAGACAAGTCCCCAAAAAGAGTGGGATTTTGTGGGATTTTTTGGTACAGAAGCAAGTTCACATAATAATTCAAATGTCCTCCTGTTTCATCAAACAGTACCGTCTGTCTCATTAGGAAAGTATTTATGAGAGTAGTCGAAACAGTATGTTTGAAAGTTATATGATATGAGAGTAGTCCAAATATTATAATATCATGATGTGTGGGCAGGTGATAGGTTTCAAAAAATTCAACTGCCCAAACTGGTTATTCGATGACGAATCTTTAAGAACAACAATATAAACATAGTATGACTATGAAGGGTGTTGACCCTTGTTGCATAGGAGGGGTGGAGGAATTACCACCCATTTATCCTTTGAAACCCGGAGTCATGGGAAGGTTGTGCTATGACATGCCACTGACACACTCCCCAAGGTGTGTGATGATGACTAGCTGGAGTTAGGTCATGTAGTTGACGCTCCACGATATTCTAGCAGAGGAAGGATAGGATGAGGAAGTTAGTTGTGAATTAGAAGAATAAGCAAGTAGTTAAGAATGATGGTGGGAGGTGGTAAAATAACTTGATTATTTGTATGTGTGTTAAAACTCTTCCTTTACTCATGTTTGATAAACTTACTATACCATGCAATTGCTGTTGTGTTATTGCGATCTAGTTAGTAATTATTGTTACACGATGTGATTTCTGAATTGTTTCCTTTAATGCTTACTTGTGATGGACGTAATCTATGCATTAGAGGCTCATCATGTTATTATTAGTACACGTTAGGCTATGTATGTATTAGCTACACGTAAATACCTTGTGTGCATACGCTAGTATTACTCAAAGACAGACTCATTTTTTAAACTACATGATTAATTGTATTATGATTGTTTGTATTGAGTTTATTAAGTTAACTATACATTAATTTATTAATAAAAGTGTATTATATTTAATTTTCATTTTGCTTAATTAGATGTAGATAATTTTAATATTTATTTGGGATTTAGATTGTAAGATATTAATTACAAGGTTGAAGTTATTCATATTAAGTTGATTAGATTGTTAGGTCAATAGTACAAGTGATCAATTTTGCCACGGCAAAACGTGGCAATATCCACAGAAAATCGTGGATATTGCCACGTCTAAGTGTTTTTTTTTTCCATGGAAACAATTCCGTCGCAATAGAGACGACCCCTAATTTGCGTTGCAAGAGCGACAATGTTCTATATTTCGTTAGATGTCTAAGCCATCGCTATATCCACGCCTGGCCGTCTCTGTATCCACGCCTGGCCGTCGCTATATCCATGCTCTGTATAAGGTTTTAAAAAAAAAATGCAAACCCAGGAATAAGACGTCGCTATAGACACGCCTTGCTGTCTCTGTATCCACGCCTTGCTGTCTCTGTATCCACGCCTGGCCGTCGCTGTATCCACGCTTTGTATAAGTTTTTTTTTTTTAAATGCAAACCCCAGGAATAGCGACGGGGATGCTATACCTGCGACGGGAAAACTATACCTGCTCTCAATTCCCCTTACCCTTTAAAGAGAAAGAAATGAGAAAGTAATAGCTGATCAAATTTCGAAAGAGAAAGAAATGAAGGTGGACAACCATTATTTTCCTCAGAAATTTGTATGGTGTGTATTGTTCATATCAAATTCGCAACTTTGTGTGCTTAACTGATAGGCTGGTTCTTAACCTAGGACAAGTGAAACAAACTGAAGGACAAGTGGGGCAAAGGTGACAAGTTCAAAAAAGAAAGAAACAACACAGGCAGTCATCTTGGTCTAAGAAACTAGTTGCCATGCATCATTCCCAGAAATTCTGCAACAAAGATTCAACTTCAACTTGCTTATAAGTGTTAGGGTTTAGGGTTAATGGATTAATAAAACACAAATAACAGATGAAGTAAAAGTAGAAAAGAAACTAAAGGTGTTGGCCACAGATAACAAGCTCAGAATCAAAGTCCACTAATATTCGGTATATGAACAAAATGAATATCAAAGATTAGATTGCATAAACTTTGAAATACCTTCAAGCATATTCAGTAAACCAAAGCAATAAGATTAAAGCCAGATATTATAGTGGAATTATGAATATGAACCAGAGATGCCTACCATGTGGAGAATATATGCTAAGATGAATTGGTGAAGGGGAAATCTTCTTTGTATGTCCAGCTACCCTATCAGTCTCACTCTGTATCTCTTTCCGCACTGCAGCTGCATATCTCAGGTAAAATTCCAAACTTTTACATGTTAGGGACAAACAATAAACAAATAATGCATGAGAAAATTCAGTGTTTCCCATGTATGGATTAGTGAAATTGCAAGCCATTACAAAGTATCTAAAACAAGGAACAGAAACAACACAGAAACCAGTTTCAATGTCTATGCATATGCGGGAGATTTATGGCAATATGCACATAGTACAAACATGTAAATTTAGAACTCAGTGATGATTTAGAACTCCGACGGATACAACTATTTTAAAAAAAAAATACAAATGTAAAATTTTGTTCAATCCTATTTGTAGGATCAGTTCCATCCTATTTGCATCATCAGTTAATGGAATTATTTGAATAAGTCATTGAAGAAGCAGTCGTTTCAGTAGCACTAACCAATTCAGCAGTAGCACCAATGGCACCGGTTGAGGATGCAGTTGTTCTAGAGCCAGTAGCCATGGAAGAAGCTAAGGCATAGGTGCAAGCAGTAGCATAGACAGAGGTGGCTGGAACAGTTCATAATCAAGATTAAGATTCTTATGCTCGTGCGTCATAGTCTAATACTGGTATCGAGTCCTCAACTGGTAGATATTCTGACCTTTGTTATCGTGCTTATGACCTTCATGTTTGAGTTTATCTATAATAGAATAGGCACCAATCGCAAAGAAAAGGACAGAGGCACTACCGGTAGCTAAGATAGCAGCAGAAGTAAGGGTAGTTGGAGTAGAGACAGGGACGGATGCATCATATAATAAAGATCGATACCCAGTAACAGTTTGAAACTGAGTTATAGAGCTATAGCCTATTCAAGAGCCAGTAGCAGAGGTTCAAAAGACGGGGCAACAAAAACAGAGGAATTGGATCTATATGTATAGTGATATATTTTTGCTAAAGAACATGGAAAGCCTGGTAAAAGAAATGACCTCAAGCAAGGAGGTTAACTTATCTATTAAAGAGCATGTACTTACAAGTGCAACTGATATGGTGAAATTCCTGAGAATGGATCCTAGTAAAGTCATTTTGCTTAAGTTTTATTTGGGGAACACTGAGGACTCATTCAGGTTGAACCAATCCAACAAGTTTCAGGAATTTCTTGGAGGCAATGGTGACTTTTTTCCTTTAATTGATGCTTTGGATGGATGCCATAATGAGTCAGTGAATACGAAGGTGCTACAGTTGTTTGTTAATCTTTTAACAGGTGATCTGAGTTATATTAACTTGAAACACACCTTGCAAGAAAAGTTCTTATTGATGGATTCATCTTCTTTGGCTTCATGGCTGGAAAAAATACTGCTAGGATATACTGCTCAATCAGCTGTAGGTAATTTGCCAACATGAGTCTCTAATTCAGTAAGAGATTCAGCTATTGCTTTCATCAATGCTCTGGTGTCACCTTCATCTGATTCAAAATCAAGAGAACTTTGTGATCACATTCTTGATGCATTGCTTGTGGGTCTAGAGAAGGCATTCCTGTCATTTGGTGTTCCTACTGCGAAAGCATACTTCAATTTTGTAGTTCAGTTGGCAAATGGTGAGTCCACAATAAATCCTATTATCAAGAAGGCAATTGATATGGTGGTCAATTTGTCTGCCGATGATTCATCATTTTGGGATTAATTCCCCCTAAACAAGCTCAAGGATTCATCATTTTGGGATTAATTGGAAATAATTCAACAGTTTTCTAAGGTTTATTATAAAAGATGACTAAGTCTACCTAAGTTAATAATTCAGCTATTACATTGAGAATATGAGACAGGGAGCTCTTTAGTTATAACTATAGAACTACCTTAAAATCACATGTTTTCAATTGGCTGACAAACAGGATCTAGGTTAACAATGGGTGGAATTTGCTGTAGAATGATCCCAGGAACAATCCCAACAAAGTCATGAAAAGCATACAAAATACAGGTAAAAAATTCAATGTGGATTATTCTGATGCCTTTGCACTAATATAGGTAACACATTTACCAATGACCATACACTGTTTCTAGTTGATTATAATTTGTCTTTTATCAGTGTATTTTCTTGTTATACTTCCATTTTGTTACAATTTGAACAATCATAAAATCTGTGATGAACTCCCCATAGGTCGATGGTAGGAATATTAATATCCATCCATACCCTTCAGCAATATTTAAATCTAATAAGCTCAACAAGAACTTTTGATATGTTTCATTATTCTGATTTTTTTCTACCAATATTCCAACCCTCCTTTTGGCATACTTCAAAAACATTGATACAGCATGAGTGAGAAGTGTCATGCCAGAAGCACTATGCTTGTACATTTGATCTTCTTGGTCATGCAAGGCATTTCGGATGGACTCAAGACTTTACTAAGAAAGAAGCCATTATAACCTGATCCTGCAGTGTAGGTCCTTGTTTGATGCATCCAGATTTCATTGTCATTTTGAGGTAGGAGAGTTGAATTGCAACATCTTTGCAACTTAAAGCCTGGAAAGTATGGATTTTATGTATTGCTATCCAGCATTCATGTTGCAGATGGCAGGTGGTATGATGCAGCAAAAGTGAGAACAGTGATAAAAGGCACCAGATTTCAAAGGACACCAAGATGCAGTTTGGCTAAGGTAAATGGCAGGGTATACAAATTCGTGGTGGGGGTAGACTAACACCTTCATTATGAGGAATTTTATGCAATATCTGTATATCTTAGCTGGGCACATATGTAGGTGGCAGGTTACGTTCATAAAACAAGATTTATGCTGCAGAACAGGAAGAGGTTAAGGAATACATGATCAGCAGTCACAATAAAATATTGGGTAGTGCTTTCCAATTTACAAAGACACCCATAATGACTAGTAAGTCATCGAAAAAATATCGTAAGAGAGAAACCCTTTCCATTATTTGGAGAACAATGGGTGAAATGGTTCAATTATACAAGTGGTCATGTGTATTGGCTTATAGCCTAGAAGACAAAATCACAAAACATAAAGTTGTGGAAATTTCATAATATCTGTAGATTGCATATGGGAGTATGTTTTGGGAGACACAACCTATAGACCAAAGCATGAACTCCTCCAGGCTTGGAAATGTATGTGCGTGCTTTTGCTCCAAGATGATTGTCAATGCATTTTATCATTTTGATAAAGTTTAGTCTCTAGTGGATATAATGGCCACTTCATGGTAGATGGTCTCTAGTGGATATAGTCTCTAGTGGATATAATGACCACTTCTCAGAATCAAAACCTTGCTGGTTCCTTCTCACAATTACGATAATAAAAATAATCTCCAGAGTCCATCTGCTCCAAGACATGTCTAGACTACACCGGCAAACCTATCTTAGGGAATCTTGACATCACTACCAATTTGTTCTAGATTGACTTTCAAAATCTCAACTCATTTTCCTTTTCTAGAAAAGATTCAGAGGCAGAGAAACCAGTGAAGTGGCTGAGGAGACTTACAGGTAAAGCATCTCGCCTGCTCGGACTGTACATTCAAATGGTTTTGGGCCATTAAAATATCTGGGGAGCAACATTCTTTCTTGTTCAGCTTGTGACAATGGTGGGTAAGGATCAACACTTGACCATGGAACATACCGTAATGGTGTATCTAACTCTATTTTGAACTCTCCAGTTTCCTGTGATGAATTTCCAAACAACAACAAAATAAGCTTAGAGTCATATCCAGCGTCCTGCTAAGAATCATTAAAGAGATTGCATCATTTGTTCCAAAAGCAAAATACAATGAGTGTATCATGCGAATTGCAGAGCACACTTGAAAACAATCAAAGATTAAAACCTTATCCAACATACCAAGCCAAAAGAAAAGAACAGACATTGAAATAGTAAAATAAAAACCCACATAACCTAAGAAATCAAAGATGGATAAATCTGCTATCTGACGATAGAATATGCCAAGCTCTACTTTAGGAAAATGGAGGATAATATATTCTCCCGTGCTGGAGGAGATAGTGCAAGGGAAGACAAGAAAAGATTCCTTCCTTCTCTTTGACATAGCTACTGCCTCAACCCCCAAAAGGGATTGACCAGCATGTAGGATTTGGCATGCTGGTGACAAGGAAGAATAAGGCAATTGTGGCATGACTGATAGATGAACCCAGCATCCCTGGTGAACAGCCTGGAGAATTGTTTTCTATCCTAAGGGGTTTGCTTTTATATGGAAGCTATTTGCATGCATAGGTGTGTTGGTGAGCCTGTGTAAAGGCATTCAATAGCAGCTCAGATAAAATAACTTGATTAATGTCCAACAAATGACCAAAAGGTGGATTAACAGGACAAAGAAATGAATTCAGTGATACATCATGTTTAAGGTCATAAGAGTTGCAAAAGATGAATTTTGGGCATCATTCTAAGGCAGTCTCCACAACAGCAGGCACAAACACCCCTATTTTCTAAATCTGGGGTGAATTTGAAGGTTAAATTCCAATTCTAGGCATAAGCAGCAACGGTAAGAACCCTCGTTCTTAGTTATAACTTATAAGCTGTTTAGGGAAGTTCTGGGTGCATTGTATGCCCTAAAACAACAGTACACAGATATGATATTATCTTTTGAAGTAGAAATTGTGCCTAAAAGGGTGAAATAGCAGTAAAACAACCTAAACTTCAATTTTGGGTGCATTTAAACCATCATACTATAGCCATATTCTTTGATCTAGAGGTGAACAGCAGTCATAAAAGCCCTGAAAATGATTGTTTGGAGCCTTGAACAGACCTGTAGTAGTGTTTGGAAACAGCAGTGATCCAACTTGAGGAAGCCATCAGCTATTAGAGGATTTTCACTTGATAGCTATCATATTCAAGTTGCTGTCCAGCTTCTAGGAAGGTTTCAGACTTAACTTATAGGAGTTTTGTGCAAATAGACACATTTTGAGTTGAAAACTTGAATCTAATGGACAGCACTTGGCCCTAAATGACCTGCCCCTGTCTTGCATGTCTTGCATCAACAAGCATGTATTATAGAAACCTGTTACACAATGAACAATGCGGCACAAAGAATAGATAATTGTCAAAAAGGATTCAACAAAAGCTCCAGCAGCCTCTAGTCAAACTAAATAAGCACCTACCTGAAAAGAAAATCAAAATACTGAAATTTATTTATGTTTAACAAGTGTATTATGGAGTCTAGTGGCACCTTATTGACATCTTGATTTGCTAAAAAGTGTTTATGGCTATGAATTTCTGAGAAGCATCATTTCAAACTAAGAGGAATTTTCTACAGCCATCACTATACCATAATATTAGCAGAATGTCATTACATTGAGTACAGTTTGCAAGCGGTCCCTAGTGCAATTAGTTTTGGCAATGATCAAAGTAAGAAAACAGTGAACACCTCTCCCCAGAGACATTAATGAAGAGCATATGTTAATAAAAGAATCTAATGAACCAAAAATGTAAATAAGAAAGACTAAAAGATTCACCTCATCCACAGACGGTGCTCCAGTTATGTCCTTGATTAACCCTTTAATCAACTCAAATAATGCCTCAACCTAAGAAGAAAAATATGAACTCTTTGGCATTTTAAAAAGGCTATCAATTATAATCTACTTTTGTATGCATGTCAGTAAATTATATAATAAACAGGTAACAAATGTCAAATAATGATATAAAAATAGAAAAAAAATTGACTTCCACATTGCTAAAAAGTGATACAAGACAATACCAGCACTTGATCAACATAATCAAGTCGATCAGGATGAACCCGAAGTGTGAATGTAAGCAATGATACATGCAATGGCTATAGCTGTTTTAAAAAAAAAAATACAAATGCCCAACGATGCATGTCATCATTCTGCATATATTGTAGATATTGTAACCGTTATTTTGAGATTGCAATTTTGCACGCGGTGAAGGCTGGAATTTTGTTGGGGTGAAGTGGAGCCAAAGCCTATTTTGTAAGATCCCATAGATAGTAATTTTCTGGGATGATGAAGGTTTCAGTGGCCTTTCTCATTCTAGTAATCCAGAGGGGTGTGGCCCAAAAGACTCCCCAAAACCAGGATCTAACTCACAGATCTTCCTCTTGCCATTTAAGTAGAGGCCGATGTTCCTATTCTTGTTCTATACGTTTCGTTAATATAAGTTACATTTTCCAAAACAAATCTAAATAACTATAATGTAAGTTTCATTTTTCAAAACAAATCTAAATAACTATAATGTAAGTTGCATTTTAAAAAAAAAATCTAAATAACTGTATAGCTATCTATGAGGATGCTTGATTGAATACATTCCCATGGTTTGAATGAACACAACATGTTCAATCATCAGTTGCTGCAGTATATTTTGTCAAATAGTGCTCCTAACATGGATATCTTTTAAACTTCATCTAAGCATATGCTTATTTATGGTCTCCCATAAACTTTTTTGTGCTTGAATTATGCCTATTAGGCATGTCAGTGTTATCACTGTTAACATCTTGTCCCAAAATTAATCAAGATTTGGCATTAAGACATCAATAGAAATGGATTATAAGTAATATTTCTCTCATGATGTCTTTCTCCCAATTTCTTTAATATTGACTTGAGTCCACCAACTAAGTTCAATAGAATAATTCATAGCTAGCCTAGGAATGCAGTTTCCAAAGACGCATTTAAGTGCAAAATGACTACTTGACATGGTGTGATGCTTTGTACGACGACTGCTGGATATCAAGTTAAAAATTATATTTGACAATTATTGATGATACAATATCTCATATATCATATATTCTATAATGATACAATATCCTAGTTTACACTTAGAACTTCGATCTCAAAAACCAAAACAGAATTTGGTCATATACCCCAAGCTGCAAATCCACTTGGCCCATATCCATAATCTGGTGAAAACTGCAATAAAGTCAAAAGTGATGTTTATTAAAATCCCAGAGAAGCAAATTAATTTATAAGAAGAAATTATTTTATGTGATTCCCCTGGTCCCTATGCAACAGACATGACTAACATGTGAATGGCACACTAAAGAGAATGTGTTAAACCTGCCACAAGAACTGTGAATGAAAACCTATATTTAAATTACTTTTCTCCATGCATGCATTGTGACTGTAAAATTTAAATTTATGCAGTCAAAATTTGCTTCCCAAACATTACATAAAAGAACAGAAGCTCCTACAATGAGAATCCCCATTACAATGATTATTAATAGTTCATAAAAAAGGGGTTCCATTGTGGGTAATGACCAATACAAAGACAATAGGAAGGAAAGAGCTTGAGGTTTCCATGTTTTTGAAACCACTTTTATGGTTGACCCCAAATGGTTTTACAAAGAAGACTTTCGCATCATCTAAAAACATTACCACGGGAGATGATAGACAGGATTTTTATGCTAGAATAATGATGATGGGAAAATGTAATGAAGGGCATCTCAATCCTGAATTTTAAGTGGTGTGTCTCTCTTTCCATCTTTTCCAGATACATTTTTATCCCACCCAATAAAAAATGCATCTTTTTTATGTGATCATAAAACCTATTGTACTATATGGTTCAGAGATTTCAGGGCCAGTGTAGGGCCTGAGGCTCGGGCGCAAACTTAGTGAAACAGCACACCCTACACAAGAGACCATGAGGCAACCTCATCCTACTACTCTACACTGCATAGAGTAGTAAATTATACATGTGGATTTGGAGTTGATTTGGCACTGACTTAGAGGTGATTTTAAAAGGGAATTCATTTTTTATTGTTATCTACCCAGCTGCTTGCAGATTGAAGAACACATTTGTAGAGTTCATGCCATTTAGATTGGAGTTGGAGCTAGCACTGTGAATTTGAGACTTCAGTATTGTATTTACTTTTTAATTATTTTAAGGAAAAGTAACATGGCTCTAGAGGCAAAGGATGCCATTGCATGGACCATTGCGCATTTGTTGTAAAGTAATTAATGGAGCAATACAGGTTAACATGCCACTTAATGCATATTTCAGGGAATATAAAATGTTGCACCACTGTCCTAGCTGATCTTAAACATCAAATGGAGGTAACAACTTGAATTTGAGACTTAAGTCTTATATTTACTTTTTAATTGTTTTACATTTAAGGAAAAATCAAATGGCTCCAGAGGCAAAGGACAACCACTGCACATCTGTGTCAATAGGAAAACTTGCATGTATCTTGAACATCAAATGGAGGTAACAACTTGAATTTGAAACTTGAGTCTTGCATTTAATTTTTTGTTGGATTTTTATTACCTCAGAAAGTGTACAGCTGACTCACAGAGTGCCATTAATGGCAGCAGTGAGTGGAGGAGAAATGGGAGCATACAGAGAAGGCATGTGTGACATGTATGCATGTCTGTACACAGTAGTGAGGTCTGGCAGAATTATGGTACCTACCTTGTGGAGAAGGTGGTTGTGCCACCTACAGATACCAAAGGTCTGGCAGAACACAACATGAAGGCAGTAGCAGCAAAGCAAATCTTGTTGGATTCAGTGCAGAATCATTTAATCCCTCATATTGCCAGGAAGAACACTGCCAAAGAGATGTATGTTGCTTTGGGAACCTTGTACCAAAGTGTGAAAACATCCAAGAAGATGTTCTTAAGGACAAAATCAGCACAACTTGCCTAAGCAAGACAGATAAAGTGACAAGCTATCTCGTGAAGATAACAGAGCTGAGAGATCAGATTGCTGCATATGGGGACACGGTGGAGGATAATGATACGTGAATTTATGTTTAAGAAGTGCATGATCAAGTTTAAAGGACAGTAGCATAGAATGCTTAACCATTGCTTATGATGCACCAATCAATGTGAAGCCTAGAGCTTAATCTCTTGTCTGGGATTATGATTTAAATTTGTGCCAATGCATGTATATTGTTGCATAGGGGGTTGAGGTGACATGTGTGATTAGGTTGAAGGGTAGAACCAAATTGACATTCAGGGTTCAATTTCTAAAATGTGCATACATTAGATTGGATTTAAAGCAAGAGAAGGCGATTTTCACAGATCATAAAAGAGTAAAATATGATGCTAAGAAACCTGAGAATGAGATCCATAGGGAAAAAACTATAAATAGCACATATTGCAAAGAAGAAACATAATTATAAAGTATATGAGAGGTACCTGTGAGTAATGTGGCTTCTCTACGGCCATGCCCCCTTTCTCATGGTGCCAAATTCTTTAGAATCCAATGATTCCAAACCAAATCGGAACATGCTCTGGTAATAAAAAAATTGCACGGTGAATACCACAATCCATATCCTCAGAAAACTTGATGTGTCATTGTTCCATTGATTTTTGTTTTATAAAACCAATGCTTCTGATGGGAAAAAAGTTCAATGGTTCATCGATTAGAGAATGAGATATTACCTCCAAGCATTTAGTGGAAATTTTAGAAATGCTTTCTTTCATAATCTAGCAGGTCATCCCTCCCCCAGAAGCTTGGATTGACTCATAAGAAAAAAACAAATTCCCAAATATGAGGCTTTGATTTTCATATGAAGATTTAATGGAAAAATGCACAACATTAAAACCCCAAATAGGCTCTCTCTAATATAAGCCCAATCAATTATCCCAATAGAAAATGGTGTGGGTTTAGCATGAGGCATTGTGTGATAGCCTTAACCTTCTATATATTTCCATCCCCATCTCAAACCCTGGCTCTAACCTTATAGATCATCCTCTTGCATTCACCTCAAACCCTGCCCCAAACCTTGAAATAGTATGTTCTCCATCCTTTTCCTTAAACCGTGTTCCAAACCTTACAACCCTTTTTCCAAACCTTACAACCCGTGATCTTTCCTTCACTTCAAACCTTGGATCAAGCCCTAAAATACTATGTTGATCCTACATCAAAACATGGCATTACTGAGAAATATGGTTTAGTTCTCCATCCTTTGCCTTAAACCGTGTTCCAAACCTTAAAACCCGTGATCTTTCCTTCGCTTCAAACCTTGGATCAAGCCCTAAAATACTATGTTGATCCTGCATCAAAACATGGCATTGCTGAGAAATATGGTTTAGAAATAGAGGAAAAACCTTGCAATAGTATGTTCTCTTGCCTTCACCTCAAACCCTGTCGAACCTTACAGCTCATGCTCCTACCTTCACCTCGAACCTTGGCTCAGTCCCTGAAATACTATGTTGCTCCTACAATGAAACACAAAATCATAGAGGTATGTTTTGGAAATAGAGAAAACCTCTGCAATAGTATGTGCTTCGACCATCACTTCAAACCTCTGCAATAGTATGTGCTTCCTTATGTGTATCCTTCTTTTACCACATCTCCTTGTATTATAAATCATAAAAGACACGGAACTCCCCTTTTCCTATGCAGAAAGTTGAAGCCAGAGATGTTCCCCGCTAAAATGGGTTTTGGGTTGTTATAGGAAATGAGCCTAAGCGTCGGATATGCGATGGCTCTTTTCATGTTAAATAATTGAGCAATTAAGTGTATTTATTTAAATAATTGACCAATATGAAGCGCTGTCTCTCAAGAGCTCCTAGCCAAGGGGAGCAACTCTCTCCAGCTCCCAGAAACCATGAAGCCAACGCGTTCGGGGCCTGCAAATTGGAGGGTTGGACGAAATTGTGAGGACCTACAAATGCGTTCACCTGGTCTTTCTCGAGCTCCTAGCCAAGGGGAGCAACTCTCTCCAGCTCCCAGAAACCGTGAAGCCAACACGTTCGGGGCCTGCAAATTGGAGGGTTGGACGAAATTGTGAGGACCTGCAAATGCGTTCGGGGGTTGTGAGGGACGAAATTGGAGGGCGGCAAAACTTGGATGAAATCACACATGTAAAATCACACTTGAATCAAAAGTATGATATCATGTTAACATGACCAATAAACCAAAAATAAGGACCATAACTATGCTAAGTGATTCAATATAAATTGTTAGTGGAATAATCTAATACCACTAGATCACTTTGAAAGAAAACAAGTCACTCTCCTCATGAAGATATTTTTCTTTGCGACTAGGAGGTAAATTTTTTTATGTCCATGAGGACACCAAGACTTCAATTATTCCAAGGTTTAAATCCCTCTCTTGATCCCACACCTAACTAAGTCACCATAATGTACGCAATGGTATGAGGTGAACAAAGTCATAAAAAAGTTAGAAAATCAAAAGAAAAATAATTATAAAATATGGGATGGACCAATAATATTCACCAAAAACCTCATAGTAACCATAGCTGGGAGAACATTCTTTGGAATTGAAACCAATTAGGAGGCATCCAAAATAGGTCAACCATAGAGATGAGAAGTGAATACATATCCCAATAACCATTAGGTCCAAAGGATGTCAAAATAACAACATAGAACCATAATTAAGCTTTTCCATCCAGACTATCATCAAGTACCTTGGAAGTAAATGGAATTGATAGAAAAACAAATGAAGATAAAATTCTTAAAGATAAAGTCCACCAAAATCAAAATCCCACAAAAATACAAAAATTCACTAAAGGACAACATTTTGGAAGACCAAAAGTTTGGGAAATTTATTTATTTAATTTTATGTAATTTAAATAAGCTCAAGTATCACTTGGAATGTGGAAGGAAAATGGCCATGGAACTTGAGCTATAAATTTTAAACTCTAGCCATGTAAAATGGATTTTTCCTTTTCACTCTTCTCATGAAAAATTTCACGGAGATGAATAAAAGGGAAGTTGATTGTGACTGACAAAGTGCATTTGATGTTATGCGATTACATTCTTCTAAAAATCTCTCATTATATTCTAATATTAACCTCGAATTCAATTCCTTTACAATTTAAATTTCTTTCTTGTTCATGGAACCTTGTAATGGTTCCCTCATCTCTGTAGATGTTGTGGAAATTGACTATGAATGAGGAATGCTCCACCCAAACTTAGGTGCAATATGTTCATAATCCTCTCAACATATTTGCCACCTTGGAGCTGGGTCTATGAATCCATCGGGGAGATGGGTTAATTCTCAGACTCCATAGGCTCATACATGAATAATACATACCAAACGAAATCCCTTTCTTCCCCAGACCATACCAAACAATATCAATAAATTAATTAATTTAATGATGGAATCCTTCTCCATGAGGAATGGAATGCCTTCTCCCAATGACGATATAAACTCTTTAGATATTTCCCTGAAAACCTTTTATAAAAAAATCATTAATCATGATAAAATTAAAGAATTAATCCCCATAACCAAGGTCCTTGGAAAAAGTTAAGATTTAGAGAATATTTTTAGGGTCCAAGACATGTTTAAGCTACAATGTCATGACACCAACACTCTATTCTCCTCTCACACACCTTCCCCTCTCATGAATTTATAGTCCTCCATCTCTTCTCAATTTTCTCTCCCCGTTTGTAGCTAGCTTCATATTTTATTACTAATTGTTTAGTTGCAATTACATATGCTTGGCCCTCATCCATATCAAATTTACAATTATATTACAATATGGGGGCTTTAACATGAGTGTTACATTCTCCTACCCCTTAATTTCAATACCTTCCTTGATGTTAATTTATTTATGCATACATACCCCATGGCTTGTTGACTCTAGTTTCTTTTCCAAAGATTTTGATTTTCTATAGTAGCCTATAGTGACACTCTACCTTATCTTAAGATAGATATGTATTTGGTATTATTTATTCATCAACATCCATTGTATTTTTTGAGATCTTTAGAATTCCATATGTCTCTTTATTATGGAAATGCCTTCAAGGTACTTTCCAAGGGAAATTGCCTGGCTTTAAATGGCTTTAAATTAAAATACCCATTTAAAGCCAGGTGAATGTTTAAATCCCATTTAATCATTCTAGAGAAATTTCCAACGGTAATTACCTGGTGAATATTCTAGGCATAGGAATGCAATGAGAGATATAATATAGATTGCAGTGTTTTACCTCTATAGCATCAACTGTAGAAGAAAAGATTGATAGTATTTGGGGTTTTACAATTTACTCATCTTATTTATTTTTTTGTCTATTTTAAATTTTTCCTATTTAAATTTTCCTTTTTGTCAAGAATTAGGTAGGAAAAGAAGATGGCTACTACAGATATATAACAAGGAACATGGAAAAATGAGTAAAGGTTTTTCAAATGATTAAGATGCAATATAAAAGAATTATAACGTAGGATCTATGATAGTTGTGATCATGACATTAGATACACATTAAATCAACAACAAAAACCATGGACATTGAGATTCATATAAAAAATCAATGGTCGAATAACCCAGAAAAACCAAGTATATAACCAGCGGTGATATAACCAAGTTTATAACTTGACCATTGTAAAAAGTCAACAAAAGACGGTGCCGTCACTATAGAGACGGTCAGGCGTGGATACAGCGACGTCCAAGAGTTTAGGAGTGGATACAACGACGTCTAAGAGTCCAGGCGTGGATATAACGACGGCTAGGCATGGATACAGCGACGCCTCGTTCCTGTTACATCGGATTTTACACCAAAAAGTAAGAAACGTGGAAAACCTCCGTGGAAAAATCTGCGCTTTTGTACTAGTGGGTAAATTTCAATCAAAAGTAAATGACTAGATAGGGTTGTAATTTCAATATGGATTTTTTATTCTTTTTATTCAAATAGTGAATTTGAATTTATACGAATTGATTTTGTCATTGAGTAAAAGTCAAAGGAAATAAATGAATGCATATGGTTGTGCTTTAAAGTGATTATTTTAATTGTTTCAATTTTTTTAGAAACTGGTGCACTTGAAATTTAATTAATTTGACGTGAGATGTTATCCAAAATGTACGTGAATGGATTGGAACATGATTAATTAACATTATTTATGAAGGGTAGTGGAGAACTCCTCCCAAGGAAGGAGGTGGTGGGAAGTGCTTAAGAGGGTGAAGAAGAGATGAATGAAGGGGGGATTATTTTGGGAGTTTATCTGGGGAAGGACAGAACTCTTGGAAACCATGAGAGGGAAAAATGGAAAGGAGTGAGAAGGCAATTTGAAGATAGGAACCCGTGGGGGAAACCAGAAGGAGATCTAAACTAGAGGAGTGGTTGGATCTTGAGAATCCAAACTAGAGGGGTAGTTGGATATCAAGACCTTATTGATAATGTTGTTGCATATGTGTTTTTTGTTCTTCATGGGTATTTCAGGCATGGATGGAAAAGGCATATTGATTCATGGGAGCTAGGGAGCCAACTGATATGTTCCTGGTTGGATGGGTGGTAAATCGGTTTGGTCGGTTGAGTTTTCTACTTGGGAGCTTGCATGGACAAAGACGAACTTGAAGAGACAAACTTCTATCCCACGGGTATTTTCTTTTATTTAAGTAAATTCCATTTATTAATTGATGTAATTCCATTTTGTAGGGTTCAACTATCCCTTATCTCTTTTTAACTTGTCTGTTAGTCTCATAACAAAATGTTGTGCAATATCGTACAATCATATACTTGTATACATATTTCATTAATACTAACGACAATGTAATCAATTTTGTATCATGCATCCGACATGATAATCATTTATTTGGCACATAGCTTTAAATCTGTATCCATGTAGCATCCTCTATTAAATTTGCATGATAGAGACATAATCAAAACATGAACATAATTCATATTTAACATCACACGCATATATAATGATTACTGCAAAATAATACATCCATAATTCCATGGTGTGATCAACTAACGAAGTTCCACAATCATAAGAAAATACAGATAGGAAATTGGTAGTTCAGACGGTTCGGTCAAAATGGAGCATTACACTTAGTAACATTCACCAAAATTTAATTTCTATCATCTATTGTCCATAGAATACAATATGTAGCTATCTATTGTCCATAGAATACAACATGTAGCTGACGTGCTCTATACTCTAATTATTGTGTACAACTAAAAAAATCATTGTTCTTTTAGAAATGAAAAATGGAAATCATTAACTTGAATCAAATTACTGAATTGAAGACATAATGCAAGAAAGGAACACCAATATGTGTCATTCACCCCCAACCAGGGGCTACGCCCAGATAAAAAGGGTTAATATTTCTATTAATTATTCAACAAAAGGATTACAAATCTGCAGTGCAACTACTGCAATTTATCTGCTTTGTCTTCAAATCTCTCTAATAGAGAACAATATCAACATACTAAATAACCTTAAGAATATATTCATATATATAAGCAAAAACATTGAAGTTCTTGGCTCTTGAGAAAATCAAGTCATATAAATAATCAATGAGTGAGATAGGCTTACGGTTCTTTCCAACAAAGTCCACTCAAGGGTATATACTCTTTATGAAAATTTATATATTTTATTTAATGAATAAAAGACACTTTATGTGGAAAGTACATAAATATTGATAACTGGTAATAAGTCCAACCATTTAATTCATACTAATTACTCTTTAAGGAATAATTAAGAATAGGTTCTTTCTCAAGTAGACATATGTTTAACATATCCAAACCCAGCAAAAGACACATCAACCAATGTGGAAACATGGTATAGAAGCATATGACCAGAGTCGATCATCGCATCTCTTTGATTTACACAAACATAATTGACATAAGAAACTCACATAAACTAGCTGTATTTTCATAGGAAATTTAGGACAGAGTCGGTCTTTGCTTTTGGAGCCGCCAAACTATATCATAAATTCATAATAAAGAAACCTTATCATAAAATAGTTCGGCTCTCCCTTCTTACTGCAAGTATTTGGAAAGAAAAACAAAAGTATAATAAGAGCATTTAATCGAACCTGGAACAATTGCTGGAACTATTCTTATGCAAGGGATGTAGATTCCTCTCTTCTTCATAAATTGCATTAGCATGGTCTTTAGTCTTCTTTGTATTTGAAAGATCCTCTCTTTAAGCTATGTGTTTTTCGAGCGTTCATTAAAAAAAATGAATGTACAACCTCACTGGTTTGCTATATAACGGTTTTTTTTTAAATTATCTTTTAACTAGTCATAATGTTTTGATAAAATTTCTCTATAACACACACATATATATATTCAAGTTTAATGTTGATTCAAAATTATTAATTAAAGTTTTATTTAAGCTTATACGCTAACTATTAGATTTAGATTGACATGTTGTTATGTAAATAGGTGAACATACATGATCCAACTTCTTCCAGTGCCCCTTGCACCAATATGACTCTAATCATCCAACCCATGGCTTCTTAGTCGTTCATCCTCTCCGTAGTGGATTCATGCCCAAATCTATTTAGCCGAGTCACGCCCTTCAACCTCCCAAGTCTACATATGAAATAACAATTTAGGAAAAATAAATAACATTACTTATATTGCTTTACTGACCTTAAGATTCTCATTGAAAGGTTGCACATTATACACTCACTTTTGTATTCTTTGTTGTAAAATAATTGAAGTATCGGAGGGGATGTTACATCCTCCCCCCCTGAAAAGTACACCGTCCTTGGTGTTGGTATCTTCCAAAGCTTATCTGTAATATACTTTGACCTTACACTTCTCAAGTTTCATGTGTCTTTGTTTGTTTTGACTTTTCTTCAGAATGTCTTTAATGCTTGTTGTCTTCTATAATCTGTGATTTACACATGCAATTCCATATTCTTTCAAAATTTTCAGTATACAAAAACATATGTATACATATAATTATTGAAATTAAAAAGGAATACTAGCACTAGTTTTCTTTTAAACCTTTGTTTTCTATCTTTTTATAGGAACTCTTAAAATTTAACTTTACTTTGAAAACTTTACCTCATGGTAATAACATAGTATCTCTGCAATTACATAGCATTTGTCAATCATAAAAATAATATAAAATTTATGATTTAAAGTAGAATCGTCCATGTATTTATATCTCATGGCACATAACTTTGCCACATTCAACCTTTATGTTCTTACCTTGGGTACAAAGGTACTTTTTCTCAAGTACCCTTAATCATTTCGATTTGGTTCACAACAATAATACTCATATTAAATTAACATAATATTTTCATAATCATAGCTTTCTCACATATTTAGAAACATTAAGTAAAATCATTACTAATGCAGTTATCACAAAGATTCACTACATATATAACTTTACAACCAACACTTTATCATACCATGATGTATAAAATGTCAAACATAACATTCACATGCATACCTCTTGTACACCATTGATGTTCCAAGCATTTCTTGACTGAAATATTCTTTTAGAAGTTTTGGCATGCATATATACATGAGAGTCATCTCCTCATAGAACCATTAGTTCTCATGCATGCCTCCTCAACCTGTATATATTATATTCATCCGATACAAGGATGATACCCTTCATTGGCTTTTTAGAGCTCTTGGGTGTATCTCCTACAAAGAGCCTAAAATATCTCAAAGCATAGAAACCCACATATATCTAAACCTAGAAGGTCAACATCATAAAATAAACCACTACAAAACCTAACACCTCACATGGGTGCTCTATGGAAGTTCTTCTTAAGAGCCTAACGCCTCCTTTGAGTTCTCACTAGTAAATATTTGCCTAGGAATTTAATATCATAGAGCGCTCACCAAAGCCTAACACCTCACAAGGGTGCTCAGTGGTAGCTATGTCCTCATTATAAAAAATTTCAGAGACTAAATAATTTAGGTGCTATAGAGCCAACACACTCAACACCAACTTCGTTTCTCTTTCTTAATCACATTTTTTAAATATCCATTTTTCTTCTTTGAGATAGTTAATCATGTATACTTTGTCTTAAAAAGCTAAGTTTAGTGTAAAAGTTTTCTTAGAAGTTTAAGAGCCTTAAAACCCAAGGTGGCCCATGTGATCAACTCAAAAGTTTCATTACTCTTTATCTGATTAGTCCTTGGTTGCAATTTTTTTTATTGATCGTGGGTTTCATATATTCATATTCAGTTCTTCAGTTATGGTCTTATTGGAACTTCCATAGTTCATTACCTGCAATAATATTCAAAGCTCTGTCAGTTACTATGACATACATGTATTATCATTTCAAAAGTAACATTGAAGGCATAAAATATCATAATCATTACCGAGCATACTCACTATTCCACAACGTACCATCTCCACTTCAAATCAAACTTTTAATACTTATGAACATACTTGAAGTTCCTAATCTCACTGGCTCAACACCGTATCCACATGCTAACTCAATATTCTTGATGCTCTAGAGCTTACCCACTCAACATCAAGGTATGTCTATATCTAAATCTTCCAAGACTTAAGTAACAATATGATACATCCAATATATTTAAACAACACTTTGTCACTATGCATAACTTGATACTTCTAGTATCTATGCATGTACAGAACATTTAAAAAATTCTATGACTCAATTTCCTTATCACGGATATGCCATATACATAACTGATCATTCTAAAAATGGTAAGTTACCCTACTTAAATACTTCAATAATAATTTAAACACTTCTTACAAAGTATATCCTCAACATATCAAGTTATCTAAACTATGTTTTTCCATAATCACAATCGATTAATCAAATCATAACATCTTACTAAACTTTCATGATAACTAGGTAATATTCTAGATGTTACTTTTTCCGTCAAAGAATTTATATTTTGTCTTCGATCATCTTATCGATTTCCATCTGGCGGTGTTTTTTGAGTGTAATAGAGTTTTCCAAACATGAGAATGAATCTTCAAGTGAAGAATCAACAAAACATAATACTAAAAAACATAAAGATTCTAGTGAAAGTAGTGATAGTAGCCAAAAGAAAAAGAAATACAAACCATATGAAGAAATTTCGAAAGAATTCAAAAATATCAAACCTCCTATGTTTAACGGAGAGATTGAGAAAGGAGAAGAAGCATAAGCTTGGTTATCTGGAATGAAGAATTTTTTTTTAGATTTATAACTATTTCGATGAATTAAAAGCAAAATGGCCATCTTTAACTTAATAGGAAAAGAAGATATCTGGTGACAAGACATAAAGAAAGTAGAAGGCATAAAAGAAAGTTATGTAACATGGAAAACCTTCAAGAAACATTTTAAATGGAAGTATCTATCACAACAATATTACGAAGAAAAAGCTAAAGAATTTTATGAATTAAGATTAGGTTCTATGACCATAAAAGAACTCTGCAATAAATTATTAAGTTTACTTCGGTATGTGCCTTATCTCCTTGACGAAAACCCAAAAATACAACGCTTTCTTAGTTGTTTACCTCTTATGTTCAAACAGAGGATTGAGTACGATAATCTGAAAACTCTGGAAGAGGAAACAAGAAAAGAAAACTTCTGCTATGATCAGAATAAGAATAAAAGGGAAAACATACCTAACTTGAACACTAAAAGACATGACAAATTTGATCAGAAAAAGAAAAATACTAAGTTTTATAAGAACATTGCGAATAAATACCAGGGATATCAAGGAAATAATTATAAAATATTTAAGCCACTGAATCCTGCAACAAAAGAAAGGGAACCACCCACTCCCTTTAATAAAAATACTGCATAGAGGGAACCACTAAAATGTTGGGAATGTGATGAGTCACATTACTTTAAATATTTCCCCATAAGAAAGATTTTTTTAATAATGTCCACTCAATTCAAGAAGATACTACAATGGGCGATATGGCAAGAAGCATTCCCAGAATCAGTGCAACGTTGGAGAATCGACAACTAGACCATCAAACATCAATGGTTGAAATCAAAGGTATGATAAAAAGACAAATCCATTTCTATACTGATTGATCTAGGAGCAATTCTAAGTTTTGTATCACCTAGATTTGTAGAATTATATAAATTACAGTAATATAAGTTTGAAAAATATTGGCTGGTACAACTTGCTACATGAACAAAAGGGAAACTCACTAGTTAGGTGAAAAACTGTGAATTTATTATGAATGAATTGAAGACATGTGTTGACTTAAATATCTTACCGTTATGGTCTTATGATTTGCTGATAGGAATGGATTGGTTAGAGAAACAAGAGTTATGTTAAAATGCCCTGATAAAACTTTCACATGTTTAGATGAGAAAGGTAATACCATTATTGTAAATGGAATTCCCTGATAAAACTTTCACATGTTTATGACTATTAAAAATTGATATATTTTTCCCTAGATTGACGATCTATTCGATCAATTTCGAGGAGCAACCATATTCCCAAAAATAGATTTAACGTCCGGATACCGTCATGTACGGATCAAGGATGAAGACATCTTTAAAACTGCTTTTAGAACCAGATACGGTCATTACGAGTTTGTCATCATGCCCTTCGGGTTAACAAACGCCCAGAAAATTTTTCTATGTTTGATGAATAGTATATTAAGAAAATACTTAAATACATTCGTAGTTGTCTTTATCAACGACATATTAGTCTACTCTAAAAATAAACAAGAGCACAGAGAACACTTAAAAACTAATTTTACAAGTGTTAAGGGAACAACAATTGTTTGCTAAGTTTAGTAAGTGCGACTTCTTTAAAGACATAATTTAGTATCTAGGACACGTGGTGTCTAAATATGGGATATTAGTCGATCCTGATAAGATTAAAGCTATTATTGAATGGCATGTTCCAAAGAATCTGACCGACATAAGATCATTCATGGGGATTACTGGATACTACCGAAAATTCATTGAAGGATTCTCTAAGATAGAACAGCCCATAAGTTCCTTACAGAAGAAAGGTAAGAAATTTGATTAGAGCAAAAAATGTACTGAAAGTTTTAATAAATTAAAACATTTGTTAACCATAGCTCCTATCTTAAAAGTTGTTGATCCTTTTAAATATTTTGTCGTATGCACCGACACATGTACAAAAGGTTTAGGTAGAGTACTAATCCAAGAAAAATATGTCGCAGGCTATGAGTCTAGGAAGTTAGAAGAACATGAGAATAATTATGCTACTCATGACCTAAAACTAGTTTCCATCATACGTGTGCTAAAGATGTGGTGACACTACCTCATCGGAAGAAGATGCTTCCTAATGTCGGATAATATAAGTTTAAAATACGTGTTTGATCAACAAAATATTAATTCTAGACAAGCTAGGTGTTTGTCATTTATAAGAGAATATGATTTTGAAATAAAACATATAAATGGAAAAGAGAATAGCGTTGTAGACGCTTTAAGTCATCACGCAAACTTGTTATATGCAATCAGCAATTATGAATTATATTTTGAAAATAAAACTTTAATTGCAGGAAATTTTAATAACAAAACCAAAAAGAAAAGACCACAGAAAACAAAAGGAATCAAATAAAAAAAGATCTTAGTTTGAACAGAAGAGGGTTATTACTACATAAAGGTAGATTATATGTACATAATTCAGCAGATATTAAATTAACTGTTATGGATGGATTACATAAACGAGCTTCTTCAGGACACGCTAGATATTAGAAAATGATTACTATGATAAGAAAAGGTTTCTTCTAGCCTAATATGAAAAAATAAGTAGCAAAATATTTAGCATACTGCATTGAATGTCAACAAGTAAAGGTTGAACACCAACATTCAGCAAGATTATTTCGTCCATTACCCATTCCATAATGAAAATGGGAAGTGATCAGCTTGGATTTTATAACAAGTTTACCTAAGAATATTGAACAACGTGACTCAATCATGGTCTTAGTGGATAAATTAAGTAAAGCAACTCACTTTATTTCGATAAAATATACTTATAAAGTTGTTAACATTGTTGATATATTTATGGAAGAAATTTTCAGATTGCATGGTGTACCTAAAGTAGTAATCTCAGATAGAGATGTAAAATTTACAGGAAAAGTTTGGGAAGCTTTGTTTAAAGGACTAGGCACACAATTAAATTTCAGCGCTGCATATCATCCTCAAACTGACGAAAAAACTGAAAGACTAAATCAGATTCTAGAAGACATGCTTAGAGTGTATGTAATGGATAAACCTGGTAAGTGGGAATATTACTTGCACTTAGTAGAATTTTCATATAAAAATCATTTCAAGTTTCGATTGGAATGAGTCTGTTTGAAATTATGTATAGACGAAAGTGCAACACTCCAATTTCTTGGAGCAGTCCCATCAACAAATTAATGTTAGGTCCTGAATTGTTGAAAGATATGGAACTAATAGTGAAACAGCTAAAACAAAATTTGAAGGTTTCCTAAGACAATAAAAAGAGTTATGCATACTTTAAAAGACCTCCTTGAGAGTTCCAGGTAGGAGAACATGTGTATATAAAGATAAAACCCAAGAAAATCTACCTAAGATTGGGAAAATACTCAAAGTTGACACCGAGGTATTGCGAGCCATTTGAAATTTTGAAAAAGTTGGACAGGTAGCATATCAGTTAGCATTACCATCTACAATAAATGTACATAATTTTTTTCATGTTTCCATTATGAAGAAATACGTTGATGCCGCTACTCATGTGATTGAATCGAATGTTATACATGTGGAAACCGAAGGAGAGTTTCAAGTGGAACCGGAGTGTATTCTCGACAAGAGAGAACTTTTACTCTAGAACCATACCATCGGACAAGTCAAGGTGCAATTGAAGCACCTTAATCCAGAGGAATCCACTTGGGAATTGGAGAGTAATATGCAGAAGGCATATCTAATTCTATTTCAAGATGAAATAATGGAAGAATTAAGACAGATAAATAATAACACTGAGGACGGTGTTATCCTTAAGGGGAGGTGTATGTAATACACCAAATAATTGGAATAATTATTTTATTTAAATATTTTGACAAGAAAGTCAAAATGAATGTAATGGATTATTTTTATTTAATAATTAAAACACTAAGAGGAATCAGAGTTGCAGTAGTTGTTGAAATAGTGTTTGCTGACCCACAAGGGGAAAATACAAGTGGTGAAAGTTGCTGAGTGAGAACTCAAGTGATGTAGGAGGCATCTTCTCCAAAGTCAGGTCAAGACTCTTTATGGAGTGTTAAAGAGAAGGAGGATCGTAAATGACCAAGTTCTAGGCAAAATACAATAAAATAGTATGTCCATCAAGCAAGCAGGAGGTTGACAATGGACTAGGAATTGATTTGTTGATGCAAAGAGATGGCTCATTGATCATATTTTGTCCTTGTGGTTCAACAAACATGATCGAGGGTTCTGGAGCAAGTAAGAATTGGCTGCTCTAGGAGTGGATTGGAAGGAACGACATCTTCAGTTATGTTTTCCCAACAGTGGTGGAAAGTTCCCTACTCAATTTTCTTATATGTTTCGTATTGATAAATTATACACTGAGTATAGATATGAATAGTAAATACATTTTTAATAGGGAATTAGTTTATGCATCTATTCCTAACCTTTTTCCTATTTCCATGTTATGTTTTAGTATAAACGGTTATTTATTTACGGAATGTAAAAGTCATTATCTGTGTCCGAAAGTCATTATGTTAATATTATATGCATTTTCAACCTAGTATATGTTTGGGCTTCCATACCCATATTAGAGTGGATTAATTTTTAGAACAACTAAAGGATCTAAACGAATGTATCACAATTAACCAACCAAGTACTCGGTTAACGAGAGTAATGCCCAAATCATAGATCTTGTTAATACTTTAAATTATGTGTACATACTCTTTTTAATATATTTTAAATGTATATAGATCTATGTCTTTCAAACTAATCGTATAACCCTAGGAGTCGAGGTTATCCACTTAGAGTTTATCTTTGTTCTATATTTTTATTAAGTTATAACTTCTTCCAATTAAAACTATGTTTTGAAAGTACCTACTAGTTACAGCCAGATCTCATTATCGTAGTTAACAACGAATTTAAAGAATGAATCACAAAGTAAACCAACAAATCAATTAACCCTGATGAGAATTCAAATAATATAATCACTAAATGAAAAGCTTGCAAGAAGACAAATACAATGTTCATACAGAGTAGAGCCAAAATACTTCTTCACTTAATAACAATCTAGGTCGTGAATCTCTAGATATACATTTTAAATCCACATTAATCAATTTACAGCCTCTGTCAGTTAGGTATTCATACCCGTTGGGGAAAATATAAATACTCCAACATAATCTTTTACAAGTTAATCAACACATGTACAACTCACAAATCTGCATTACAATCTCAACAATAATGAGATCTAGTTAAATTCGTAGAGTAAATCTATTATCAAGTCAATAAACTTAATATAAACGCACAGTTTCTATTCACAGGTATCCATACCCAAGGATAGATCACTATGTTAAAAGAGTTCAGTTCACAATCGAATCATATCATCTAAAAAGGAATAACAATCTTTATTGAGATCCGAACATCAAAAGATATTTTAACCAACAAAGATTTCCAACTGTCAAGAATTTCATGACTGTAATACCATCTATTGGCATCCACAATATAGAATTAAAAACACAATGTACATCCGAATAGGATGGAAAATCAAACACATTGGAATGTAAGAGGCTTTGAAGCCACACTCTAAGCCAACGAATTCAAGAACAGAACCATAAGGGTTTTCTTTTAAAAGAAAAATAAAAAATTATCTTCATAGTGGTAGTATGATCCCAATCCATTCTTGGATTGTGAACCAATGGGAAACCATTGCAAACCTTAATCGACAAGAGCCTTCTCATGCAACTGTTGAAGGATCCAGGTTGTGAAATCCAAGCCAATAACCACACCGATAGATACATGTACAAAACAACTAAGTAGCGTTAGTACTTTTGCTAGCAGGTTAAGAAAGCATTCATATAATTCAAACAGATCTAGATAAAACCATCACTTCTATAAAGAGAAGAAGGAGTCCTAAGAGGAGGTGACCCTGTCTCTTCTCTCGTCGAGCCAGGATTAACAAAACTGCATTCCACATTATGCATGGTTAAAAACTATGTTTGTAAACTGTAACACTATAATGAATCAAGAAAAACATGGTGGTGAATAACCTTACCTTTCCAATGAATTATGTGTCTTTAGAATGAATCTAGGTTCACTCAAAGCTTCATTAACTACCTAACTCCACCTGCACATTAAGATTTCAAAGTTACAAAACCACTTTCATAGAAATGAATTGAAAAATTCATAAAACTTACAGATTGAGGATAAAACTCACCTTTGTTGAACGCAGAGAGGGATAGGAGTTGACTCCTCCTATTTTTATTCCCTTTCTCCTCTGATTGCATGATGACAAAAGACCATGAGTTAAACTATTTAAATTTTCTTACTTTAAACCTTTAAAAAGTCGAACTTATAGAATGGACATCGGTGGAGTTTTCTTCTCTTACCTAGTTAAGATAGGTAGGTGACAAAGCCTTTGCTAAAAGCTTGAAGAAGGATGAGCTTCCCTTAATAACCAACCAACAAACCAGAAAGGCTGAGGCCATAATAGAGGCTCCTTCACCATTAACCAGACTGATAAAAATCTTCAAGTAAAAGTTAGATACAAAGAAACCTTCATTAATAGACAGTACAAAGGAAATGAGTAATCCTGTGTAGCATAGCCACGGAGTGGCTAAGTTTTATTCCACGGGAAACATATAGACGGAATGAATGCGTCCAAATTATCCATACAGCATAAATATACGATAAAACCCTTTGAAAAACCCTTGCATAAGATCATGACAAGCGGAGAGCCAAGATCCCTCTCAAGCCAAAATACATACGAATAAGACATGCCATTGAATGTGCATGGTTGTGTTGTCAAGTCCTAGCCATGGCCAAGGTTTAAAACATTATTACAAACCATTAAAAACATCTTTATTGGCATCCCCTTGTACCTCCCCCTTATTTATTTGCATGTCAATTTTATTAAAATAGTATCCCATGATAGGAAATATCGTGAGCTAGGATTAAACCATAATCATTGGCTTGAATCATTTACAAGGTTCTAGTCATAGGTTAAACACTTAATCAAGTTACTCATTCCCACTGGGGGTTCACTAGTGAGGCAATATCATATCACGCCCATTCATATTGGGGGTTTGAATACTCCTAAAAACCACAAAAATCATTATTTCCTCGTATTAAGGGTTCAAGGGGGGTCTTTAATTTGACATAGTAATATACATATTGGGATCTATTCACACCTCCAAATCATGGGCTCAATTCATACCTTCAAATCATGGTTTGGATTCATATTAGTCCTAATTTTTGCTAAGGAATAACCTCCAAATTGTGGGATAGATTCATACCTCCAAATCATGGGATGGACTCATATCAGTGATTACTGGTACTAAGGAATAACTTCCAAATCATGGGATGTATTTATACCTCCAAATCATTGAACTTATAAACTTTTCATTTTTTAAGAATAATTTCTTAGGTTAGGGTTTAGGTGGGTATTGAGATTATATCAAACCTTGTTGTGCAACAACCAAGAAAAGTGAGATCAATCTTTCTTGGCTCACTAGAACCAAGACAAGTTAGATCAATCTTTCTAGGCTCACTAGAACCAAGACAAGTTAGATCAATCTTTCTTGACTAATTATTTCTTTCAACCTTGTGTATTCTTCATTAACATTTTCACATTTCCAGTTAGGAATAGTTGTTAGATTAAGTTATATTTGGCATATTCATAATTGGAATTTCAATTTTGATATGGAAGGCATTCATCTTAATATTGTATTGCAAGTAACATATTAATATTGTATTGGAACTGAGATGAACATAGGTAAAAATATAAATCCTTATTTACATACCCTATGTTTTATCGTTACCATGAAATGGTGTCATATAATTTCCACCATTTGTGTATCTTTATAACTATTGCATTCTTGGCACTTAACAAAGGATATTTTTCCCTCTCTTGTAAAGATTAAAAAAATCTAGGTATAACTGAAGAAAAGGTAACTAAATGTTGTTAATTCCCTTGATTACAAGAATAAATGTAGAGGAAGTGGAATAAATTCATTTCATCTTGTGAATGACACAAATCCAAGCTATGCACATGATCATATGGTGCTATTCAATAGTAAGAGGAATTTTTCTATGTTCATTTGGGTTCAAACATCAACAATGTTTGTTTTTATAGGAAGGTAGGGAATTCCATCCACGAAAGGGTTTCAATTTTGCATTTTTAAGCAGTTTAATTAATTAAGCTTGTAGAAAACATGAGCTCTCTATGGCTATACTTGTATTTACATGGTATAAAATTGGTAGATTGGCAAGTTGTTGTGTGAAACATCTACAATTCTCATATTTTCTAAGCATTATACTAACTATTGGACTATCAGCCTTTTACTATCTTTATTACATTGATATCTTGACTCGGTTATATTTTACGCATTTTTCCTTCCTCCTGACTATTTCATTGCGTATTCCACTATCCAAAACTACAAATTGATTGGTAACCCCTACAATCCTAGTGGGATCATTATTAGCATTATAATATTATTTTATTTAGCATCATGTTTTCTTATACTAAGATACGTTAGGGATATTGTTTGTTACAACTTGATAATATGATGTAAAGGGAGTATTGAAAAAAGGTTGATAAATATGGATACCTACAATATCTAGTGAAACTAGGGGTTTTCTTAATTGGAAAGGTATATTGGGAGGGGTGTTCAGCAATACAATTTTCGGAGGCATTTTCAAATATTTAATGAAATTAGGGATATTTTTTAATATCCTATGAATGGTCATGATATGTAACAATTTCACTAAGTGAACCCCCATGCTCATGCCACCACCCTTGCCACACATGACTTGTGAAGGATGGGTTTAACAACTAGGATAAGCCTTGAGGGTAGTTAGGACTAAGCCGCAGGTTTAGGCTTAGGTCATAACACCCAAAAACATTAAAAATAAACCTAAAGGACTAAAAACATCACCTTGAAAAGAATGCAATAAGGTCGTCGTGACTTGAAAGCAACACCACGAGGTGCTTAACCTGTCAAACAAGCAGAGAACCAATTCAAGTAAAACTCACATGCATAATATATGTGATGACAGTTTGAAGATATTTTGACCAACAAATTACATGTTACGACAAAGATAATAATAAAGTAAAGTAAAATTTATTTTTGTTATATAGATTTTATAGGTTTGTGACACAAATGATGATCGATACATTTTTAATACAGGAACAACAAACTTATGTCAATATAAACAAATTTAATAGATTAATAAAATTATGATTAATTTAAATTTATTATTTAATTATATTTTTATAATTAATTTTAAAAACATTTAATTAATATATAATTGAATATTAAAATTAAAATTTAAGTTTAAATGTATAAAACATTTACTGTTTTTTTAATTGTATCACGATATTCAACCAATTAAAAAAACTGAATTTAATTTTTAAAACATTTTAATTTATAATTAATTAATAAAAAACATTAATAAAAGTTACACCGGGTTTCAAAAATGAGAATTGTCACATCTTGCAAAAACAATTACATTCTTAAGTAATGGATACAAATTAACATTACTGGTATGGTAATTACGTCTTCTTGAATTAGTGTAATAGTGTAGGATTTTGTTTTTTAATTATTTGTTATTTAAATTAAGTTTTAATGTAAAATAGATTTAGTGTTTTCAGATATTTAAGACATTTAAGGCATTTAACTTAAACAATTTAAATACTAGCAACAATTATATTACTAAGATTAATATGTTAGAAATATGCAGAGAGGTCTATATAATTTAACATATTGATAATGTTTTTTTATTGAAGAACATGTCAATTACTTGTATTTAATAATTAAGCTAATATAACAACCACTTAATTTATGGTTGTTAAACTCATAATTGAAGTTAGGTTTATAGTCGTATCATCATTGGAGTTAAGGTAATAGTTGTATCTAATAGTTAATTTTAAAGTTAATATAAATCTTTGACTAAGTCTTATGCACATTAACTCGGCTCCCAACTGCCAAATGGAGTTCAATTGTCACATAAGCTGCACATTACATAAGTGATTGTTCTTGGTGCATGGTTTCACTGCAATCAATGTCAACTTCTCATGATAAGAGATGGAGTTCATCTAAATTTAATTTAATAGTTGTATAGCTATTGGAATAATCTAATAGTTATCCAATATAACCGGGATTAGAATTGAAGTTAAGCTAATAGTTGTAGAATCATTGGAGTTGATCTAATATTTATCCAATATAACCGAGATTAGATTTGAAGTTAAACTAATAATTGTGAAATCATTGGAGCTAAGCTAATATTTGTATCTAATAGTTAATTTAAAAGTTAATATATTGGCAATTACAATTCAAGTAAAAGTCACGATTGGAGTTGAAGTTAAGCTAATAGTTGTATCACAATGTATTTAAGATAATAATTGAATAGTTGTATCTAATAATGGAATAGTTGAATTGAAGTTTGGTTTTTCCAACTATTACCAATTGTACTTATCAAATGTTAACTAAGCTTTTTTTTAAATTGTTAATTATGAGTTAGACTAACCTCCTTTAAAAAGAATAGGAAACCTAATTATAACTATATGGAAACCTATTTTTTTGAAATTATTAATTATTAATTTTGGACATCAATCTCGACAATACACTTGTCTCATTCACGTTTAATCTTGGATGACACCCATAGAATCAATTTGGAAAGTACACTTGTCTTAGTCTCGTCCATAGATGAAAAAGCATAGATGGTAAACCACCCCAAAATTCTAAGATATATATACCTATCGACGTTAAATCTATTTTTGTTTAGTTGGTTGATACATGGATTGGTGCCTGTTGGTAACAAAGAGAAATAGTAAAACGTTTAGGAAATGGTTTTTTTGGTTGTTTGTTTACCTAACTTACAAAATTAAGTGGAGTATATCTCTATGATGAGATACTTTATATTGTATGGTTTTATGCACTCACAGTTTGGTTTGGTTGTTAAATATGCACAACTTTGACATTTCATTAGTGTAACGATGACTTCATCTTTGGCCGTGCATGTATCTCATTGGTTGGAAGATTATACTGTACGTCCAAATCTTCTTCCTGACTTGGATGGTTCTACCATCTTTTGCCAATTCAGTCACTTGGTAGTGCAGAGTCACATTTTCATCGCCAAGAACATTGAAATAAGAGCGAATGACATGATATGTGAGAGATAAACATTAGTATTTTGGTGAAGTATCGCTATCACAACTAATCTTCTGAGTCTTGAAATGGTTTTCCTTAACGCATCTGGTGCTAGTTCCGTCTCTAGTCTTCCAATCTCTTGAACAGACCCTCACGTACACTTTGCACTAAACACATGCGGAGAAGATTAAAAATTGAACCCTTCACAACCCTTCCAAAGGGTTCTAGCCCTTCCCAAAAGTGTAAAGTTAAAATTGCCGTTCAAAAAAAATTTAAAATCTGAATTTTACCCCACCAATTAAGAAGGGCATAATTTATATCAACATTTCAAAAGAAGGGCGACATTTGAAATTACCCATCCATATACATTTGTCAAGATGTTAAAATTTCTATGCTATAAAGTTCAACTTATCATTCAAAATATTGGAAATATGATAAATTGTAATCACTCACTCACTCATGTCATGCACTCACTGCTTAGTTGTGCAAGATGGCCATAAATCATTCATTACTGAGGCACTAGCCATAGAGATGTGAATATGACTCCCAAGTCACTTGGTGCTACAATCTAAAGAGTGACAATGTGTCAACAACTACAAATATAATAAAAAATAACAACTACTAGTCTACTACTAGGCCCAAAACGAGATCAAAACTTTGTGCCTACTATCTATGTGAACCTCGCTACCAACGTCCAGCCTGTTTGATAAGTCCTCATTTACAAGACTTCATTTCTTGCATGGATATCATGGACTGGCGATAACTATAAGAAAATACAAATACGTTGATGTATTTGTAACTTCGGAATGTATTCACTTGTATATTTTATATATTGTATTTCTTTGTACCCCGATGTTCCTATCGGGAGAATCATTAATGTAATCAAGTCATGTAAATTCATAGAGGTTTACCCTCCTTTGTAATTCGGGGTAAAATTCCCCACAGTTGAGGGATAGGTGATTAGACTCTCCTAGTGAGGTCGGCCCTGGAAAGTAATTTTCAAGTGGAAAACTAGGATAAATAGAGAGTGAGACTTTCTATTTGAAACACACACTCACTCAACTATAGCGCATGAGTGAGAGAAGAGGAGCTCGCACAAGTGAGAGAGAGAACTATGGTCGGAGATCATCTTTTTGTCTTTGGGTTTTAATTTTGCCATTGGTTCTCATTCTATCTTTGAATAAGTTGCGGGGTTTTCTCCTTTATGGTTTCCTCGAGGAAAACTCTTTGTGTCTCTTGTCTCTTGTGATTATTGTTTGGCATGTTATTCTTTCAGATAAGATCCTAAGATCATATTGACTAAATGATAAAAATATAACATGGTATCAGAGCTAACATGAGAATAAGACACTGTGTAGCTGCAGAATCTAGGGATTCTTACTTTTTGGGTCTCTCTCCACATATCATAATCAAAAGGAGGCTATGATAACTCTCCATTGAAGGGCACATCTTTCTGTCGAAGCAGAATTTGATTCCGGGCATTTTCCCTTTTTGCTGGGGGAAATTAGGGATTTTCACAGAAGAGGAGTTTTTGAGTGATCCTAACATAGGATTTCTCTCCTCCTCAAAATAAAAATTTAGAGACCAAGATCGGAATTTTTGGTTGGGTAAAACTACGGGAAAGTCAAACCCTAATTTGACCCAGGACCATAAAACTCTAAAAGAATAAAACTAGTCATTTTGGTGCATTCTCTATATCTCAATATTGGAGAAGGATCAGGAATTGAAACTTTTACAGGCTGAAGATAATTTCCTGATGTACCATGTGTAAAAACTTTAGCCTCAGATTCGCTATATTCTGGGAGATATGATTCATCCAAATCAAGGTTCTAGTCTCTCCCAGGATTCATCCCTAAACATGACACCTAGGGAAACTTGCTATATATCAAGATAGGAAGATGAAAATGAAATTTCTCAAGATGTTCTAGATAGGGCACGAAATTTAATTTCTTTGGTAAAAGTTTCAGAATCCAAAGGTGAAACAGTGACAAGTGGCAGTCTGTACAAGTTAGTTATGTTGAAGAGTCATTAAATAAGTTACCTTGGGAAAACTCTCATAAGTACCAATTGGTGAAAAAAATTCTGCTCAAACCTGTGGTGTTGGAAAGAGGATAGATGAAGCTACCTCAGTACGAAGTTTCAGAGACAGAGGAGTAATACTTTCAAATATGTTTCAAAAACAATATCAGGCAATTCTGTAGAAGAAATTGAAGAAAACTAGGGCATCAGATACTTTGCAGTTCTGATCACAGTTTTTGGAAAATGAGTATGCTACTTACCTCGCCTTGAGGAGGCACATATTTCTATCCAATAAGATATTAAATATTTCAAGTTTTTAAAATTAGGGTTTCTCTAACAAACCCTAGATCAGCGAGATACGAAACCAGGACGGACACCTCAAATCGGTAAGATCTAATCTTTTGTTATTTAAATTTGAGGTTCCCATTTCAAAATGACCTATCACACCAGCTTGATGACAAGATTGGTGAAGCTGACAACTTCCAAGTATGGAAGTATAAGACCTCCGTGATCCTTGAATAAATTGACTTGGATCAGTTTTAAGAGCCAGAGGGAGGTGTGGCTAAGGCTAGAGCCAAGATAACCATTGTAGATTCTATTAAAGATCATCTCTCATGTGTCATACATGAAGACACCAAAAGGAAGTGTTTGGTGCTATGACGAAGCAATCGAAGAAGAATAAGATATTTTTATAACCACCTTGGATGGCCTCCCAGGATCATGGGATTCATTCATTCGAGGAATGTGTGCCAGAAGGAAATGATTACTTTCAGAAGAATCTGGGAAGAGTGCACACAAGAAGAAGCTATTACTCATAATAAGAGAAGAGAAGGTGGGAGAAATTGAAGAGCAAGCACTCACAATTCAAAGAAGATCCCTCAAGCAATAAGGAATATGATGAACTCAATTCTTGAAGAATCTCTTATTCATCTTAGAATTTGGATAAGAAATGATGCTGCTATAAATGAAGAAAATGATGAAGTTGAAGGCTCAAGAAGGAGTCTACCCATGAAACAAATAAAGATAAGTATTTGAATTGTCTTTTCCTATATATCTAGTTGTTTATATGACATAGTTTAGTTGTAGAATGTTTGCATTAATGACAGTATACTACTAATATGCATGTGATGAGTAAGTAGCTCATGGTTCTATACAACTCTCCATTGATACTTATCTAGAATGAAACCTCTTTGCTAACATATTGGGTTAGTGCACAATCTTAATGATGTTATGGTAGAGATGGAAGGCATCTAGAAAGTTTCCGTGAGATATGGATTAATGTTGTATTGGCTAAAATAGTTGCATGATTATATCTTTATGCATAATAATTTTCCATTATAAATATGCAATATGAAATTTTTCCAACCATACAACTGGTGCATTTGACTTGTAGGAAATATCGTGTACAATTGCCTACAAGAAAAGAAGGATGACACTTGTTCCAAAGAACAAGTGACAATAGTTCAATATTCACTCTAATAATCCAAAATGAAGAATGATTACTAGAATGCAATGTTGAAGACCTGAAGGGAAGTCCGTAGTATCTTCCATATGGATCTACTAGATCCAACATGCAGTAGACAACGACATCATGGGATACAAGGCAAGATTCATAGCGCGAGGCTTCTCACAGAAACAAGGCATAGACTACGAAGAGACATTTTCAGCCACTAGAAATCGAGACACATGACAGGAAGACTCATGTGTGCAAATTAAAGAAGGCCTTGTACAAAATCAAAAGACACCCATGGGATAACACATAAATCAGGAGCTTGGAGATCAACTAGAGTAATGAAGATCTTAACCTTTTCTACAAGGTTGAAGATGAAATCCTATAGAGGATGACAAGCTCATAGATGGGTGCAAGAAGAACTTTTTAAAAGGTTCAAGATAAAGGATCTTGGTATCTAGTGACCCTAGATGGATACATAGAATATTAGTAGTAGAGGAAGCTACTTGTCACTCAAGTACAGAATGTTTCAATACATAGAGTACAAAAGGTAGAGGGAGAATGATGCTCCACTTCAGAGGGAGTGAATGAAGAAGATCTTGAGGTTCGACATGGTATGGAAGGATGGACAACTTACTTATGGCTCTAGGATTTACTGAGAGTAAAGCGGATTCCAACCTTTACTTCAAGGTTGTAGTTAGAAGAGTAGTGATTCTCCTGTTATATGTCAATGACTTGTTCTTGATAGAAAAAGTGGAACTCATTAAAGTTTCAAGAAGGAGACTTCCTACCGAGTTCAAGATGAAGGAATTGGGTATGGTGCATTACTTTCTAGACATGGAGGTGTGGCAGAGTGCAAATGGAATCTCCCTTTGACAAGGGAAGTATGCAGTAGAGATCCTGAAGAGGTTCGGGATGATGGTTTGCAAGGACATGGCCACACCTATGGCATCAAACATGAATCTATTGAGTGATGCTTCGTTAGATTCGGTTGATGCCACGATGTATCATCATATGATTGGGTCCTTGATGTACCTGACGAATATGAGACCAGATATTTTCTTTGCTGTGAACACATTGATCCAATTCCTGACAGATCTGAGACATGTTCACCTGATGGTTGCAAAGCAGGAAGTGAGGTACTTAAAGGGTACAGTTGACTATGGGCTCAAGTATGAAGTGAATCAGAAGATTAACCTAGAGGTTTATGTGGATTCGGATTCAGAAGTGCCATTGATAGGAAGAGAACTTCGGGGTTTTGCTTCAGTATGGGATCAAGTGTGATCTCTTGGTTTAGCAGGAAGGAGTCCTACATGGCACTGAGTACAACCAAAGAAGAGTATGTCGTAGCTTGTTTGGCTAGTTGTGAGGCACTGTGGTTGAGGAAGCTACTATCTGATTTATTTGATATCTAGTTGGATACTACTTGTATATATTGCGGAAACCATAGTTGTGTGAATTTGTCAGAGAACCCAGTGTTCCATGACAAGTCGAAGCATATTGAGATCAAATATCACTATATCAGGGATATGGTGCAGAGAGGAGCAGTGAAGATCCAATATGTTGCGATGGACGAGCAAATAAGTGATGTGTTGACCAAGCCATTGGCCATATTGAAGTTTGAAAGAATCTTGGTGTTCATCATATCGAGGCTCCTTCCAAGGGGAAAAGATGAGTCTGTGAGCCTTTCTGACATGGTGGTAGGCAGGGCCTCCCATGATCAGATGTAAGTGTAGAGCCTTTCTGACATGGTGGTAGGTGGGGCCTCCCATGGTTAGATGTAAGTACAGAGCCTTTCTGACATGGTGGTAGGCGGGGCCTCCCATGGTTAGATGTAAGTGCAAATCCTTTCTGACATGGTGGTAGGCGGGGCCTCCCATGGTCAGATGTAAGTGCAGGGCCTTTCCTCGGAAGGTAGATGGTGTGTCCTACCATGCTGATGGATGTAAACGTTGGGCCTTTCCGACATGGTGGTAGCATGGGCCTCCCATGGTTGGATATAAGTGCTGGTTGCTGCATCCAGCATGAAAAAGGGCTGGCTCCATAGGGGAAATCCTTGCAGAGGCAAGGTGCTACATTTAACATGAAAAAGGGTTGGATCTGTTGATGAATACCTACATGGAGGATAGGCCTACATCCAGCATGAAAAATGGTTGGCTCTGTAGAACTTCCTATGATGAGAAGAATTGAGAGATAGCACCATTTGCTCGAGATAGCAGGAGCAGTGATGATGATGATGATCCAGTGATGATCCAGCTTTAATGATGATTCAGTGATGATGACAATCCAATGATGATCCAGCTTTGATGAATGATTCAATGACTAAGACTTGTGTTGATGAATTGCGTCAAGAGAATACCTTCCTATTTAAGAGGGAGTGTTGATGTATTTGTAACTTCACAATGTATTCACTTGTATATTTTATATATTGTATTTCTTTATACCCCGATGTTCCTATCGGGGGAATCATTAATGTAATCAAGTCATGTAAAGTCATAGAGGTTAACCCTCCTTTATAAGTCGAGGAAAAAGTCCCCACAGTTGAGGTGTACTAGGGTTATTAGACTCTCCTAGTGAGGTCAGCCCTGGTAAGTAATTTTCAAGTGGAAAACTAGTATAAATAGAGAGTGAGACTCTCTATTTGAAACACACACACACTCAACTGTAGAGCATGAGTGAGAGAAGAGGAGCTCGCACAAGTGAGAGAGAGAGAACAGTTGTCGGAGATCATCTTTTTGTCTTTGGGTTTTAATTTTTCCATTGGTTCTCATTCTATCTCTGAGGAAGTTGCAGTTTTTTCTCCTTTATGGTTTCCCTGAGGAAAACTCTTTGTGTCTCTCATCTCTTATGATTATTGTTGTGCATGTTATTCTCTTAGATAAGATCCTAATATCTTATTGACTAAATGATAAAAATATAACAAAATAATGGCAGGTAGCTAGGATGACAAATTGTGGAGAGGTCGATTTATGCATTGCTATAGAGAGGTGTCATTGGGCACACGATATGGAGAAATAATGGTTATTAATAAAATTAAAAAAACAATTTTTGGCTCAATAATAGTCTTCAATTTGATGGGTGGCATGATCATGATGTAATCTCCCTCCATCATTCCAAACATTTGTGGTTTCTCACAACATTTGTCCTCAACGCCACCAAAATACATGTAAAAATTACTTGTCTTTACATCCTCTTCTCTTTAAATCCTCATCTCATAGTCATAACTAAGGATTATTATGCATGCACATCCTCACCTTATAATATGAATTGATGCAAATAATAAGAGACAACTAGAAGTAAGTCTTATATTAAATTTACCATATGTCTTTAATTAACACTATCAACTGAGATTTGACACGTTAGATTGTTGTGATCTTATTATCACTCCTTACCGATGTGATTGCAAGCCATTCTTTGAAGGTGAAGTCCATAATTTTAGGTCTTCTTCCTCATTATCATGCCTTTTGGTAAGGCAATAAAGTGGGTAGTGTCCTGCATCAACATGGAAAATAGTTTTGACATATAGGTTATACACATTAATTGTTTTCATTAAATAACTTAAATTCCTACCCATGAATGTTGATTCACTGAATCATGAAATGGTACGAAACACAACAAATTTTAGAGCCTCGAGCCCTTAATTACTCACACCTATAACTTTCTCAAATCTAGCCATTAATAAACTTCTTTTGGTATTCTGGTTCAATCTAAAAGGAAGATTGTTGAGACTCAGATATGTAGTGAGCTGTAAGGATTCAATTGACTTAGGCTTGATTCCATTGTCCCTTCATTCCATACATGTATGATTTCACAACAAGTGTTGAACAAAAAATTTGATGTCCCAACCCTAGTAATGCCAGCTTTGCTAACTTGCTTGGTATGAAGGAATTTTTTTTAATGTTTTTTTAGTTGTGTGTTATTTTTTCTTAGGTTCCCAATCCTTATCATTCTTACATCTCTCAATCTTGGATTGCACGTGGATGCCCCAATATGTTTATGGCATAGTCTAAGTAGTTTTTTGTGTATAATAAAGTGTGCTCCAAGTGGAAAAACTACAATAGAATAGTTGTTATGCTACTGAACTGCAAAATCATTGATACACATATGACAACTTAATGTGTTCAAAATAAGTTTGATTGAAAATATATCATTTTTTCATGTAGATATTAAGGGGTGCTCAATTATTTAAAATTGTAAAAATTTGAACAAACAATGTTTGGTTTTGCATATTTTTTTTATAAAAGGGTTCAGTTAATTTATACTTGTCAATTGAAGTAAAATTATTTATATTACCCTTTATCTCTGAAGGGATCAAAAAATAAATACCCTTACAATTGAAATTAATACCCACCCTTCAAATTTGATCACTAATGGGGATGGGATGTCAAAACCCTAGCACACTGCACAGAGAGAAGGTAATGTCATGCATTACTAAAACCTAAATCGGAGAAACAATCTAAATATGACACATGATAGATTAAGTAGATTGAACTGTATAGTCAGATATTTGGTCACGTGATAGATTAAGTAGCCTTTGAGGTATATATTAGAGATTTGGTTGAAGGGCAATTTTGGCCTAGAAAACTTGTGATAACTATTAATTCAAGGTGCGAATTGTGAGGCTATGGTTCATTCAGGAAGTAAATGAGATCATGCAAGATAGTGGGGGTTGGGATGTCAAACATTATTGAGGCACATTTTGGATCATTCATTGGATGAAGAGATGTTGTTGAAAGGAGGCAAGAGGAAAACTAGGAAAATTTGAAGGTATGAGCTTCCTATGTGCAGCATCTGCACGTAAGGTTATATGACATTTCAGTGTTTATAACTAATGTGAGAAGGATTCACATTCTTTACATACAAAATAAAGGGTGGTTGAAGTGGTGTTATAGTAGATATATAAAATTTAATGAAGAAGAAGAGTACATTTTCCCATCTTTAAAAAGAAGTTTACATAAAAAAACAATTTGAGGAAGATTTTTTTCAAAATAAAATGCAACATTCGATGCGAAAAGAGTTGTAATTTTGTTGTTTACTATGGTAGTTCATAGATTTTGGGTTTAATGAAGTTATCTAAAAGTTGAAATTGATGTGTCCACGTCATATTGTTATGGTTACTAAATGGGGCGTAAAAGTCTGTATAGGAAAAAAGTGTTTAATTAATTTAAAATGTTCAAAAGTATAGCGATAGCATTGTCTATGTTGTTTTTCCAATGGACCCATGTCACATTCTCTTGGGAGGGAAATGTGTGTTTATAGGAGATTTATGACAGAAAGACTCGAAAATTGTGGAATGATAGAATAGATTTAACTTTGAATTAGGAAGAGGAAAAGGTTGGAAGATCCATGTAAGTCTACTTTTGCTATATGTGGAGGAGGTTAAAAACTACTTTTCCTATATGTGGAATGATAGAATAGATTTAACTTTGAATTAGGAAGAGGAAAAGGTTGGAAGAGCCATGTAAGTCTACTTGACAATTACTTGTGAAGTAGCGAGATGAAGAAAATGAAGATGAACAAATAGTCTTACAACATCAAAATTAATAAGAAACTTAGATATATGCCAAAAAAAATAGAGACACAATCCTAAATACGAGCTTAAAATAGATCCAAGAAACAAAAAGAAATCAAGCCTAATCAAACTAACAATGTCTTAGTATATTAATAAATCCAAGAGACATTTGTGTAGACTTAAAAAGTATCCAAAGTCCAAACCTTACTCTAAGCATGCAAAACAATCAAGGATAGAAAATTAATATTGAATGCAACTTTAAATTCACTTAAATGATGGACGCTAACAATAATTAATGTTACTTCTAACTACTTCCCCAACAATAATAATAAACAATGAAAATTTTGTAAACAAGAGCACTCTCAAGGGAGCTCTCAAGGGAGGTGCACTTCTCTCCTAGGTGATAGGTTCTTCATTGAGGGAGAATGCATTCCTTATCAATTTTTTGTTTCCTATCATTCCCTCCTAATTTTAGTGCAAATAATTCTTTATTTCATCCCAATTTAGGAATAGTTAAAAGGTTGAGGAACAAATCTACAATATTTTCCCAAATTTTAGTGCAAATAATTCTTTATTTCATCCCAATTTAAGAATAGTTGAAAGGTTGAGGAACAAATCTACAATATTTTCCCAAATTGTTGGGTTACGAAGTGGCTCTAATGTGTAGAAAGGAGCTACAATGGATGTACCTTGTTGCCATAGCAAAGAGGATAGGTGTTTATGGATAACAACAAACCAAATATGTATATAGGTGTTAATGGATAACAACAAACCAAATGTGTATGTTGACCTATTAAGAATCTCTCTATTTAACTTACCAAATGTGTATATTGAGTATTAAGAAATCTCTCTACTTAAGTTATGCAGAGGAAGAACGTGGGATGATATATCATTTGTGGTAATATAAAGACGCGTGTTGCATGATTTTGTAGATGTTGCACCATATATGATACAATGTCAAAAACATAAGGTATACTTGAGATCAAGTTTGTTATGAAAGATTGTTCTATTAAAATATGATAAAAATAAGGTAAATGATAAATTCACATAACTATAAGTTGTGAAATGAACTTAATGTAGCTAGAGATAAATGTTAGATATTATTAGATAATATAAAATTTAAATATTAATTAAGTTGATTTAAATTATCTCATAATATTTAATCATTAAAAAAAAAAATTCTAAACATTAAAATATTTAATTTAAAACTAATCTTATTTTACTATGCTTTGAAACTCAACATACACTATATACTAAAAAAAACTTTAAAATATTATTTAAATTAAACTTAAAAAACACCTTAAATAAACTTAAAAAAATATTATTTAAATTAAACTTAAAAAATATCTTTTTAAATTCAAAGATTAGCGCACATATTTGTTGAACAAAACTAATATAATGTTACATCTTGAAAAACAAGTAGTTTTTCAAATAAAAATTAAAAAATAGCATCAATGCACTTAGGATGCACTTAGAATCTTAGAAGGGGAGAAGTTAGTTTAACTAACTTATAAAATTTTACTGCGGTATATCTTTTTAATTGAATACTTTATATTTAGTTATTTAAGTTTGGTACATGTTAGTTTAATTAACTTATAAAAGTGGGTATATATTTATGATTGAATATTGTATATAGTTATAAGTTTGATATTTTTATGATTGGATATTTTATATAATTATTAATTTGAGTTTGAATTGATGTTTAAAATTTGTAATATTGAAAAAAATTGATAACATTTTTAAAAATTTAATGTATACAAAAATTAAAATCTTTATTTAATAGAGTGTTGAAAAAAAACACATTTTTAATGGATATTTTGATATACAATGATGAAAAAATGGATTAACATCTTACCACTATCCTTAATTGAATCTAGCTAAACAAATTCCTATTTTTTTTTTCTATCAACTACCTAAATACATTCTTATTTTATTTTTCTATAACTTAGCTTAGTACAAATTTCTCATATCATGTTTTATTATGTCCCTGACAAGGGGATATATATGAATCGCTCAAGCCTAATAATTAGGGGTTCACATGAGACTTTTTTTGTGATTTATAAAAATTTTGCATAGTTTGATTTTCAGGTGTATTAAATAATATTTTTTAAAACTATTTTTCTGCATGTTCATTGGTTTGTGCAAGTGACGTTTCTCTAGGGTCTTGTGCCCCAAGACCGGGCAAGAGGCTCTGGTCAGCAAAGTTTTAATACAACCAAAATTTTAATGTAGCAATAATGGAGGATAATGATTGCGTGTTTCTTAATATTTTTGTGATCCTCGAACCTATCCATGAAGATAAGTCCAGCACTCGAGGCCTTAGTGTCAATCAAACACCCTAAATTCAAACCTCTGTCATCCTCCATGTCGTGCATGGACACCAAGTGTCTTTATTCGTACATATACCTGTACCAAATCCACCTTGATATTGTCCTCCTCCCACCAGTTCATTATGTAACTCCACCAGTTCATAATCACCGAAAACTCATGCAGTATTTTGTTATATTTCAGATCTGAATCTTGAAGGGGATCCATTCTTGCTGGTTTTCTTTCAGCCATTACATTCGGCATATCAGCCATATTTGAACTCTAGACCGTTCACAGATGAGATTTGGGTAAGGTAAGCATTTGTAAATCCAGTGAAGGGGTTTGGCTGGTTTTGTAATAGGCAGGAGTTTCAAGTCCACGATTGAACAGAATGATGGTTGACACATCGTTGCCAGAGAGTATTCAGTACATTAGGACGACGTGTCAATCCTTGAGCTCCACTGACGACACCCCTTTACATTCCAGGGTCATTATCTCCAATGTCGAGGACTACGATAGCGATGACATTGCTCTGTAAGTTTGTTTCCTCATTGCAATTATTGCTCCAATTTGTATCAATTCTGCACTATAAAATGTTTGTATCAATTCTACACTATAAAATGTTGTTAGAGCGTTGAATTTACATGACCTCAATTCTGAATTCTTCAGGGTTCTTTTTATATCAAGATCTTTAAATATATGAATACAATTATAAAATGTTGTTAGAGCGAGGGATCGATATCTTTACATGACCTCGGTTCTGAATTCTTCGAGGTTTTTTTCTATATCAGGATCTTTAAATATATGAATACAAAATATATATATATATATATATATATATATATACTTAGTATTTTTTTTAATGAATACAATGCCCACCAGAGCATTTGCATTTCATTTTTACCGATAATCTGTGGATTAACACATTTTATTATGGAATTACTAACCTTGGTAGTTTTGCTTTACAATATTTGCCTGCACCATTTTTACTAGAATTAACATCAAGCACCGGAGCATTTGCATTTCCTTTTTTACCCATAATCTGCCGATTAACACATTTTATTATGCAATTGCTAACCTTGGTAGTTCTGCGTTACAATATTTGTTGCACCACTTTTACTCAAATTAACATCAAGCACCAGAGCATTTGCATTTCATTTTTTACCCATAATCTGCAGATTAACATATTTTATTATGCAATTGCGAACCTTGGTGGTTTTGCGTTACAAAATTTTCCTGCACCATTTTTACTCGAATTAACATCAAGATATAGGCTTCAAAATCAACTCTATAATGTTATTGTTGATCCTCATCTTTTGATTGCCTAGGGTTTATGGTTTTAAGTAATAGGTCTGAATGTTTTTAAGTGAAATCCAGTCGAGGTCATAGTAATGCTTTTTTTATGTTTTGTAACCTTGGAAGAGGTTTCACCACACACCCCATCTGCATTAACACAATCCACTTTTAACAACACAGTTTCAAAACTTGGTTTGGCAAAAAATATGCCCAGGCTGGATAGTAAGAATTCGCATTTAACTTCGTAAATACTCTGATAATACGAAAATATATATATATATATATAACTTATCATTTCATTTGGGAAAAGCTCAGACCTTGGAAAAAGATTAAATAACTCGCAAGTTGAACGCTATACATCCAATCCAACATGTCAAAGCAAGGCGAGTACACCTGAGAGTGATTGTTCTGACCGATGGAAGGCATGTTGCTACATAAACAACATTCTAGGGTTTCCCTTCATCTCCACTAACATATTGCAATGTGACAAGAACCAAACCAACAAGAAGAGAGTTGCTCAAAGTTGTTCATCCCCGCTCACATATTGATTGATTATGGAGATAGTGTCAAATATCTAAGTTGTTCATCTCCGCTCACATATTGATTGATTATGGAGATAGTTTCAAATATCTAATTCATAGGGGAAGCATTTCATGAGCTCTACCATCAGAACACTTATGTAAGAGTGTATGCACCTTTAGTACAAAATAAGAATCTTAGAACTAGGTTTCTTTCTTCTTCTTTGTTTTTAAACTTGTCTTTATTTTTGTGTTGTTTCTGAAGAAAAGAGTAACAAAAAAATAGTACGAACTTCCACTCATTTTCCTACCCATGATTCATTCTCCTCGGTCATGCTATCCAGCAACATGTATGGGCGGGTTTTCTAAACGAACTTTTTGCCTTCAACTCACACACCCTTAAGGCTCTCCCTCCCAAGGATCTTATTAGATATTCTTACAAAAGACACACCAGCACAACCCTTCTATCATCCAAAAATACTCCACTATGTAACATTACACAAATGACAAATTGCAATGTTGACAATGAAAATGGCCCCCTCTAAATCCATTCTCCACTTATTAAAAAAAATTTAGTCTATTCATTATCTTAAGCACATTACAACACAAACTTATAGTCCAAGAAACGAATATTTCACGGCCAAAAATGCGAAAAACAAAGGTGAAACAACACTAATCAATTATAAGCTTAAATAACCACAACTCCCCACAACTCCTAATTGTCATCTCTTTCTGATTAAGCAGTCATTCTTTTAAAGCCTCCAGGAAATGAGAATTAAAAGAGATAATACTCATTCATTCCTCAGTGAAATGAGAATTAAGCTGTCATTCCGTAAAACACATTTAAAACCCATTTAAGTCATCATTCGTCCATGGAACAAGGATTGAGTCGCCATTCCTTGAAAGCCTGAAACCCATGATGAGTCGAATTCATGAACCTGGAAGGAAAGTCTTGTCGAACGTGTAGCTGTAATCAATCATACACCACAAAAGAACGAGTAGTTCTACATTATTTAAAGACTAAGAACACTCCTGCCCAAAAGAACAAATGGATTCTGAACAGTCCTTCCCAAAAAGAACGGATGGATTCTGAACATGTAATCCATCCTGGACTGGACTGCAGCATTATTTCAAGACCAGAAACACTTCTTCCCAAAAGAGCGCCATCCTGGCTTGGACTGCATTATTTCAAGACAAAAAATGCTCCTGCCCAAAAGAACGGAATCAGATCGATTCTTAACGCTCCTGAGTTCTTCCCAAAAGAACGTTACAAAAGACCAAGAACATTCAATCAGTCGGCCGTCTACTGATTTCTTATAAAGACACTCGACAGAAACAAAATCGAATGAAACTGTAATGATAAGAATAAGGCAAAACCATCCACATTCCAATGTAAGAATGCTATAAGCGTCAGACTAGGCTGTAAGAAAAAAAATCAACTAATGCATGCACGCTTTTGAGGCTGACACCACGCATATAATGCACAACAACTCATAAAACGTAGACATGCTTTTGAGGTTAACCGAGCACAAGATTCATAAAGATTTTAAAAAGTCAAAAAAAAATATTCATAAAAAATTTAGGAATGATTTATAAAAGGTTTGAAATATTTATTTATTTAGTTTTCATAAAAAAAATTATGTTTTTTTTATAAGATTTTAATAAGATTTCGAAAATTGATTCATCTAGGTTTTTTGTTGTTAATTTTAGAAGTATCAAAGTATAAATTATAATTTGTAGTAAGATATGATTTAAAATTTGATTTATGTAGGTTTTTTTTATTAATTTTATAAGTCTTAGATACAAATCACAATTTGTGATGATATATGGTTTAGTTTTGTAAATAATTTATAGTCTTTTTAATATAAAAAATAAATATAAATATTGATTAATTTTTTTAATAGGTTTATAATGTTTTACTTTAAAATTTATAGATTAGAAATATTTTAATTTTCTTTAAATTAATATAGTAAAGAAATTTAATAATGTTAATAACTTTTATAAGCCATCAACTAATAACAAAATTATTGTAATTATAATATTTTTTCTAAAAGCAAACATACTAATGTTTTGATAATTATAATATTTTTTCTAAGAGCAAACATACTAATGTTTTGATACTTTGTGATTTCATATAGTTTATATTCTACTTTTAGTGTTTTTTTTTTCAACAATGTTAGCATGTTTTGATACTTTGTGATTTCATATAGTTTATATTCTACTTTTAGTGTTTTTTTTTTCAACAATGTTAGCATGTGCATTTTTAATGTAGGGAAAGCATATGAAAGTGCCGAACAGACCACGGTATTGGATCGAAAAGGGGACCAGAGGAACAAGATCCGAGCAATGCAGCAGCCATCGTTTCAAACTCTCGACGATCTCAAAGCATCAATATTTCTGTAGGGTTTCAAATCCAGTCACACTTTACTTGTAGGTTGAACTTGTTCCCTATAATGAAGGAGAGAATATCTGTTTAACACTAGATTCATTGTCGAGAGTCTCGATGTGATCAATCATGAACGCATATCAAGAGATTTATGGACTTCAAAAACCATCAGTGTGTTGTAATGTTCTTTTTCTTTTTCTTTTCATGTAAATATTCCAGCACCAAAAATAACACGTTAACATAAACCATGAACCATAAAAGGATTTTTATACTGTTATTGATACATGGATTTCACAAATGTTATCGATCTCATTAACTTTTTATGTTTTATATTTGAAGTTCACCTTTTATGAATAATGGAATATCCATGCATAAATTTTTAATTAGCTTTCGTGTAGTTGTAGTATGTTAACTGATCCATTCTCCTCCTTCCTTATATTATGATCCAACTCTAACCCCATCCCCCCACCCCACTATGTGAAAAATGAAATAGATATTTTATATAATTTTTTATCTTTCACATAAAACAAATTTAAAGAGAAATCCGTGGTGGTGTTGATTAGCTTTTAAGTTTATGACTTCAAGGTTATTAATCCTAAATTTGTGTGATTTTTTTGCATGCAAATTAATACATGTGAGACTTTATTTTAAACATAATTTAAATTTTAATATTCATACAAAATTATATCAAAATTAAAGTCACTCCTAAAATTATTCACAATTCTAACATCTTATCTTACTCATAAAAAATATCCAAATATTAAATACCACAACACAATATAATCTTATAAAAAACTTCAATCACCCAAACATCACTAATACCAAATTATTCACAATTCTAACATTTTATCCTACTCATAAAAAATATCTAAGTATTAAATACCACAATATAATCTTATAAAAAACTTTAACCACCCAAACATCACTAACTATCACATTCAAGAATTAGCTCTAAATGCTCTTGCAACTAACCATCACATTAAAAAATTAACTCTAAATTCTCTTGCAACAACAAGTAGCAATGTCGGGGACATTGCCACCTCGTGGCTCTTGTTCAAACAAGAAATTAAAATAAAAGTTATATTGTATATGTGTGTGTATGTTAGTATGAATATTAATTTTACCACATACTTAATAACTTATTTACTCTCTTTACACCATGGGGTACTCAAATATGTATAGAAATTATACTCGTCCCGATACAAATTTACTTTTTCATGGCTTACTATAATACAAAATTATAATAAGATTTCTTCAAATTAAAATTGTATATTCTAATTACATAATGATTTCTAACAAAAAGTCATCAAACAATGCTCAGTCAATCCATACATAGAGTCAAGTCCAAAACAATAACTGAAACGTCACATAACATAACTAAAATTCATGGAATTCATACACAATTGATACTTAAATTATGAAAGTCCTCCAACTAGCTATAAGCAAAGGAAGTTCTTCCCATCCATAAGCACTCTGTCAAGCCTTCTCTTTCTTTGATAGATGGCACCCATGAGTTGGGGTTATCTGTATACAAGTGGTGAATTATGCTCATTTTCTTCAACATTGTCATGCTCAACCCAAAGATGCTAATTCAACCCAAAGGAATTCACACACTACCCAAAGGTGCAAAAAATATCCATGGCTATTCCACGGGGGGTTCACTAATGAGACAATATCATATCATGTCCATTCATATTGGGGGTTTGAGTACTCCAAAAAACCTCAAAAATATATTGCCTCATATTGAGGGGTCAAGTGAGCTTTTTAATTTGACATAGTAATATAAATATTGGGGCTTATTTTATTTGGGTGGGATGAGGAATAACGTTCAAATTGTTGGATGGATTCATATATATAGCTTATTTTTCATATAGTTGAAGGTCACCCACATAGATCTAGCTTCCCACCAATTCCACCTATATCTCACACAAGTTTGTGTCGTCTCGAATTCCTCATCGAATCCTCTCGGTGACCTATTCCTTGGAAGAACAAAGCATGAACTACGAAAGGTTTTGGCTCAGACTACTAATAGCGATGCCACCCTAGCATGACTTACTAGCATCGACTCGAGCCTCTATTACTATTTTTTTTAATATTATATATATATAGACTGTGTGTACATGTGAAATAGAATGTTTTTTATATTTGTTTTATGATATTTTTTTAAAAATATTTAAATTTGTGTTGAATACAGTTTTATGTAACGTTAAGTAAAGTTAAATTTAAAAATTGATTGTATACAAGATGGTCAATTAAAATAGAGGAAAGTTAGCACAATGGATAATAAATATTTCATCGGGACTTAAATTTTTGTCAATGGATTGTTTCAAGTTTTTTAAACATGTTTTAAAAAAAAANACAAGATGGTCAATTAAAATAGAGGAAAGTTAGCACAATGGATAATAAATATTTCATCGGGACTTAAATTTTTGTCAATGGATTGTTTCAAGTTTTTTAAACATGTTTTTAAAAAAAATTAATACATTTTCCCTATGAATCAATACTATTTATTTGTTCTAGTTTGTTCTTAGTGAAAATCAAGTTTTTTTTCACATCTTGCCTCAATAAAAAAAATACAATGAAATATACGAAAGTACATCCATGAAAGGCTTTCAATCTTAGATTTTTATAAAGTTTAATTATTAAGATTATAGTAAACATGAGCTCTTTGTGGCTATATTTGTGTTTACATGATACAAAACTGGTAGATTGGCAAGCTATGGAGTGAAACATCTACACATTCTCTTCTTTTCGAAGAATTGCATTGATTATTAGACTAACATTATTTTACATTCTTTGTTACATTGATCTCTTGACTAGGTTTCCTTTTACGTATTTTCCTTCCCCATTACTATTTTGTTGGGTATTCCACTATCCAATGATACAAATTGATCAGTTGCACCTGCAATCGGTGGGATCATTATTAGAAATAAAAACTATTATTTTATTTAGCATCTTATTTTCTTATACTAAGATGCACTAAGGCTCTTGTTTGTTACAACTTGATAATATGATGTAAAGGGGATGTTAAAAATGGGTTGATAAAAATGAATACCTACAATATCTAATTAAACTAGGGATTTTCTTAATTGGAAAGGTATATTGGGAGGGGGGTTCAATAATACAATTTTAGCAGACATTTTCCAATATTTAGTGAAATTAGGGATATTCTTTAATATCCTGCGAATGGTCGTGCTATAGAACAAGTTTACTGAGTGAACCCCCCGTGGGCTATTCCCAATCATGTACAATGTCCCCATCATCCTACACAACACAGGGGATGGGACCCCCTTCTCTACTCCGCAATCCCTTAGATTGTCCCCATTTCCTTCCTCTGCTCCAACAGGGGTCGAT
>LPNX010575271.1:398239-424138 GCA_001517045.1 Pseudotsuga menziesii | reverse complement strand
CAGGTGACAGCACTTGGCTCGAGCTTGCCCCCAAGGTCGCACCCAGTGGCTTGAAGATTTCTGCCACGTTACCCGAGGTGCGAATTAGGCGGCAACACAGCCAATGCTTGATCTTTTGACAACCACATCAGTACATGGAATATTGGCACTAGTCATGCCCCATTAACCAACCAAAAAACATTTAATTTTCTATGCTTTTATTTCTGTTTGTAAATCTGAATTATGCATTAAGCAAAATCATAAAGAATCGGATTTACTGTAGAGAGTCTAATGCCCTCTTGATTATATAAAAAATTTAAGCCCTTTTGGTCAATAATTTTTACATTTTTTCATCTTTAATTTGAACAAGCATCTTACTTACAAATCTGTCTTTACTGCTGTAATGTTCATTTAAAACATATTTTTAATTGGAAGTAATGAACTAACTTAATATTATTATCTTGATTTATCAGTCAGTGACTTAGTTTGCCATAGGGAAGCACCACTGGTGTTAGTTTTAGCTAGCCTGAAGTGAGGGAGTTTGCTGTTGGGGTGACAGTGGGAACAAATGCAGGTTCCCTTGAAGCCTTACCCATGTGATTAGGACATTTTCACCCTAAGAAAAAGTTTGAGTGGTAACAAACTCCATTGAAAGGCACTAGTTTACTAAAGTTTAACTCTCGATTTCTCATATAAAAGCAAACTATCATATCTACATCAAAAATTGTGCATCTTACACACTCTAGGCATATAATCAGTGTTACACAGGGAGTCGCCCCCCAGGGTCGGGGGCGCGCTCCCCTCACTAGCTGCGCCCCGGGGACTCGGGGGCTCTGAGCGAAACGTTCCCCAGTGTCCCCAAAATTAGGAAACGCATAAGGGGGCGCATCCCCCTATTCTGCAATGCGCTCCGGTGAAGGGGGGATCCCACACGCTCCCTCCTGAAATTGAGGGGCTCCTAGACGCCCTCCACGATTTTCCCAATTTCAGTTTTAAAAAACAAAATTTTAATTTTAAAGGTTGTCTCTAATTCAGGCTTAGTCTCTAGTAATTTACTATTTCACTATTTTAGCATGCAATATCATTGATTCAATTTTTCAATTACAATGACTAAAATTAGAAATATGAATATCAAGATTCAAATGACACATTTGAAAATTATCATGATGAATTGTATAACGTGTTTGTATTATTAATTTGTTATATTCTGATTTACATTGCACAATGATAAACTTCGTATTTACTTTTAGTAATTTACATGGGATGAATCATTGAATTGTTATTGCTGGGATATAACAATTTATAATATGAATTTTTATTAAGACCTGGACGTCCCCCCGCCCCCACATGTCCCCAATGTGCGTTTGCCTGCTCCCGCGTCCCGGAAACTTGGGGGAACATTGCATATAATTAGGCATTTTTAGATCACTTTAATTCATTATTCGGTTAATTGCAAAAAGACTAAACTTTCTGTAATTTTATTTTTAGCGCAGATATAGAGAGAAACTTTAGCGTTTATTAGTCTAGAATTGCATCAAATTGTGTCCACAACACTTTGAGAAAGTTTTGCAAAGTTTTCCACACATTTTTTCAAGATATTAGGTCATGTTTTGCTCATTGTTTTTCATATTTATTAGCAGAATTATTCAGGACAGCAAGTTCTTATTTCAATTTAAGTGTCACTGATCATTTTTTTATTGTCAGTTAACTCCTAGAGTCACTAGGGATTCCCGCCTGTGGTTAGCAGGGACAAACCCAAAGTAGTAAAGGGAAAGTCCAAAAGAGTGTGGCAGTACTATTTCCAGTTACCTTGGAACCAGACAGGTTCAAGTGATAACAACATATTTTAGCATCTCCTTAAGCCAAAAGATTCCGTGTCCTAATTTCATCTCCTTCAAAAACTTCAGGAGTTAGCACAATGTATTCATGTATATGTGGTTTACAGCAAGCTTCCAATTCACCCCTTCTTATTTAACATATTAGCTTAGCTTATATACTCTCTTAAAATGTTTTTTAATATTAGAAAGGCCTATTTTAATGGTAGAGCACTATACAAAAAAATATTCTTCAAGGTCTCTGGTGCTCTTGTCAAGTCGTCCAAGAATATCATGTATTACATAATCTTTGTACATACAAGGATTAATGCATGACTTTTAATTCTAACTATTAGTAGTATAGCATTCTAGATAAAGTTATTTTCAGATAAGCCCATCATATTCTGATCAACTTCCAATAACCAAATCAGTGAATCACAAATAGATCAAAGGGAAGATGCAGACAATAACTGAGTGCCATATTTAAGTAACCACAGATCATGTCAGTGAAAACCAACACACCACAATGTTGGTCTCGATGTATGCTGAAAGGCTTAAATACCAGAGATCTACTGTACTTGTACCCCTACCAATCAGAAAACTTATCTAGGAAAATGGTAAACTCATACATAAAAATAAGGATTTTTGCACACAATGTAAACTCACATAGAAGAAAATTTCGGAAAACATACCGTATAATATTGAATAGTATTGATGGCAAATTCAATCCTATGTATGGAACAAGCAGCATAGGCATACGCCAGTTTGTTTTGTATATGGCCAATAAATACCTACAACACGAGAAACCATATTACTTTGTTAACCAGCTCATTATTTTTTTTTTAGAATCTTTAAAGAAGTGTGTTTTTTTATCATGCACTAAACATTTTGACAACAGGAGGAGAGCTGATAAGCAAAGCAGAAACAAAAAACAACAAATCTGAGATTAATGTGGTAAAAAAACATCACTAGAAGAAAGAAAGGAAAAAGAGAAATTTAATAAACATCCACAAAGTACTAATAGAAATTAATCAAAGAGGTGGGGAAAAAAGGCAGATGGCAACACATGAAGACAGAACCTCAAATTTGTTCTAGATAGCCAACACTTCCCCATACAAATGTTACTCTTCCTCAATCTTGTATCACATATATCAGGAAAACTCAAGGCCATAGTATGACTATCCAAGGTCTTTATTAAATAGAAATGGTGACAACAGCCTACATCAACTTTGGAATTCAACCAACTCCCATAAGAACATTGTGTTTCTTCTAGTTTTCCTAAGTTTACCTTTCTAATTGGAGTAGTTTATACTACTTTATAGCCCTCTGTGTTGATCTCATAGAAGGACTATAAAAAAATGTGTATAAATTCACGAAAACTATGAGCAAATGATTTGTTATTATTACTTCTACTGTCTAACACTCCACAATTTGTGAAGGAACTGTTACACATAACAGCTTCTCTTTGTTTGCCTCCATCGGCATCATCATTAGTTATTCCTTTAGAATTATTTTGCTCTAAGCTTCTTCAATGTTTATGTCAGCTTGAGCATTAGCATCTTAACAGTAAACTTTCTCATTGCGAGTTACTTCGATATCTTTACTGTTTGCATACTTACATACACATTGGCAAAGTGTGCTTCCCCTTGGGCTCCTTTTGCAAAGTAGCATGGAACCATGATGGTGCATGTTACACCTAGAGTGCCTGAACATTCCTTCCAGATATACCTGAGTGAGGGGTTTCTTTTTCTTTTGTGAAGGCCAAGATTTTGGGCTATTTATATTGATTTTGGGGCTAAATACCCCTTGATCAGGTCATAGCAAGTCCTCTTGGTTTTCATTCCAGGAAGTGTGGGCTTAGTGGCATTTCCGACTACCACTTGATGGGCAGAAGTCCCCCATCTTGTGGCACCATTTGGGCCCTGGGTTGGTGTCCGGTGCTTCATGGGATAGGTCCATTAGGACACATGGCTACACTCATATTTTGCTTTGTAGAGGTGATTGTGTGTGTAAGGGTTGGCATACCTAGTTTAGCACACACTGCATTTTGCCCACTTGGATCTATTGTTTTGATGAAAAAACCCTTCCTCCTGGTCTCCAAACCCATGACGTCATTCCTTAAAGAAGAAGCCTACAATGTTAAAAAGAAGGGCGTTGAGAGACAATGTTGGGGTTAGTTGGGGCATGATGCCCTCCTTTTGGATCATCTTGCAGTTGGTGGAGCCTAACTACACATCTTTATTCTATTTATGTCATTGTATGGTTTAGTCCCCAGTTTGTGGTTGCAGTAACCTTAAATTTTATAATTTGTCATTAACTTTATAGGCTCAAATTTGTAAAAGGTTGAGGGTTGTCTCATATAAATAAGGCAACCTCACCTCATTTGTGAATCATGGACAAGAATTCAAATCATGTACTCTTTTCTTTTCCTACTAGTTTATTGGAGCATTTGAGCTAGAGCGCACCTCTCTCTTAGATGTCTTTTCTCTTACGTGAATGATGAATGGAAGAATTTCTAGGGTTTGATTGTCACATACTAAGTGGATGCTAAGAATAGTTGTAATAACTCGTGCTCAAGGGTGACCTAAGGTGCATTTTCCTTGCTCATTCTTGATTAATGTTGGTAAGTTTATTTCCTAACCCTAGTTTAACGTCACTCTTGAATTGCTTTGGAATGAGGGAGGGTTTGTTTGCTAGCATTTTGTTAGCGTCGATCTCTCATAGCCCTATGGTTTGAAACAAGAATCCAATACCCTATCCTTCAACTCTCTTCTTTTTTATCAAATTTTACATGATTTATTTTATTTTATGCATAGAAATATTTTACAACTAGAAAAAACCCTAAAAATATAAAAAAATCCAAAAATAGTTGTGATTTAGTATTTTTGGTCTACCCTAAAAAATTTCCCTAGGGTTTTATCCACAAACCCTTGAGGACGTCCTCTTCTGAGGAAGCGCAATGGGATCCATGAAACCCTCGTAATTCGTGAATTAGAGGGTGTGTGATATTTCTAGCTTACCATCCAGCTTTACCCTAGTTCAATTGTCCTCTTTCCCTTGAGGGCGCATTTTTTGGAGTGTTTACCTTGGGAAGTGTGGCAATGCCTTGGGGGACGTGAAATTGCCTTGAAAGGCATGACATTATCTGGGATATGTGATCAAGTGAATATCTCCATTTATATTTGATTGTTGTGTCTTGATTTGATATTATTTGACTCTGATAAGGTACTTATCATAGCTATTAAGGTTTCGTGGAAGGTATTTGTGGTTTGTTGATAATTACAAGTGTTAATTTTTCTTAATTTGTTTAGATGATATCTTAAAACAAATTGTCACTAGAAGATCACTGAAAGAACAACAAGCACAAAAACATAAAAACACAAAGATTTTCCTTGGGGAAACCACAAGGGAGAAAACCCCGCAAAACTTCCTCAGTAGAGAACTCAACCAGAGCAGTGTAAAACCCAGACAACTGCTTCTCTCTTCTTTCTGGCGCACTAATCATTCTCTCTCTTGCAAAGCAGCTTGAGTGAGTGAGTACAAATGAAGGGGAGCGCCTCCCTATTTATATTCTTCAGTTGACTTGACCTCTAACCTAACAGGGCCGACTTGTCTAACTGACTGGGTCAACTTGTCTAGCAAGACACCAAAAATAACATTTATTATATTGACACTTGGGTACTATTGACCCGACTTACATTCAGAGGTTTACATTGATTCTTTCAATGACTCTTACAAGACCAAACTCATCTTCTGAAGGAGGAACACATTCAATACATCTCGAATATCTTCCTAAGTTACAATACTTTAACACTCCCTCTTAACTAGGAAGGTATTCAACCACAGTAGCAACTGCTACCACAACTGTACAACTGACTAGTGAGTCTCTATATGTCATAGGAAGTTTTGGAACATCATCATACATCTTCATCATCGATCTCAGCTGGATCATCTTCTGCAATCTCAGTATGTGAATACTGAATCATCTTATGTACGTACTCAAGCATCTTCTATCATCTTCTAAATCATCTTTTGTAGCATCAGTATGTGAATACTGAATCATCGTCGGTCACGTCAGTCTTTGAATACTAAATCATCTTCTGGATCAATTTCTATAACATCAGTATGAGGATACTGAATCATCATCTAGCACGTCAGTATGTGAATACTAAATCATCTCTTGGATCATCTTCTACAGCATCAATATGTGGATATTGAGTCATCTTCTGTCATACTAGCATGTGAATGCTAAATCAACTTTTGCCAATCATCAATGTGTGAATACTATAACATCATCGTCTGCAACATCAGTATATAGATATTGAAACATCAACAACAATCTCATTAGCATGTTAGTGCTAAAATCAAAATCATCTATAATGCTAGATCATCATCTGCATTACCAGCATAGAGATGTTGGAACATCAACATCACCATCAGTATAGAAATACCAAATCAAACTCATCAACAATCATCAGTGTAACAACACTGAAACTATCTCAACAATCAGTAATCAGTGTAACCATCACTGAAACTATCTTATCAATCAACTCAACAATCATCAGTATAACAATACTAAAACTATCATCTCAACAATTATCAGTGTAACAATATTGAAGTAAACATCTCAGCAATCATCAGTATAACAATACTGAAGCAAACATCTTAGCAATCATCAATGTAACAATACTGGTCAATTATCTCAACAATCAATATTATAGCAATACCGAAGATACATCTTGCCCTCTAACTATCTCAGAGCAGCATCACAATGAGTTCTCTGGTAGATCCATCCGGGCATTTTGTCTAACTTACTAACCCTTTCGAGCCAACAAGCTTAGTTAGACAGATGGAAATACCTGGGGGCCAACAAGCCTTGTCCTGGCTTACACACCCACTTGGGTTAAACTGGTCTAGCCAGACATACTAATCCCCCTAGGATCAACAGCCTTGTCTGACTTACTAACCCTTTCGGGCCAACAAGCCTAGCCAAACTTACCCTCCTCTGGATTGAGCTACCACCGCTGCATCCTTCTTCCATTTACTATCACTCCCTCCTTTGAGAGAGGTCCTTTTGGACTACACCAAGCTTGTCTCAAAAGTATTCAAACTTTACACGAGCCAGAAGCTTAGTTAACACATCTGCCACTTATTCTTCTGTAGGAACATACTTGAGCTTTACAGCTCCTTTCTGAACCATATCCCGGATGAAATGATATCTAACTTCAATATGCTTTGTCTTATCATGAAACACCAGGTTTTTTGTCATCTTGATACAACTCTAATTATCACAAAGGATATCAGTAGCATCTATATCTGCATCAAATAGTCCTGCCAACATCTTTCGAAGCCATACTGCTTCGCTACAAGTTGAACATGCTACAATGTATTCAGCCTCAGTCGTGCTAAGTGCAATACTGGTCTACTTTCTACTGAACCAAGAGATCATGCCTAATCCCAGACTAAAGCAACATCTTGAGGTGTTTTTTCTATCTTTGGCACTTCTTGCCCAATCTGAATCTGTATATCCATGTAATCTGATCTCACCACTAGATGCATATCTGAGCCCATAATCTAAAATTCCCTTTAGATACCTCATTACATGTTTTGCTCCAATAAGGTGAATGTGTTTAGGATTCACCATATATTGACTTAGAGTGTTTACAGCAAAACATATATCTGGTCTTGTATTGGTTAAGTACATCAGAGAAGCAATAATCTGACTGTATAAAGTAGCATCAATTGCTTTCGAAGCATCATCATTTAATAACTCAAACTTGTTGTCATCGGAGTAGTCATAGCCTTGCAATCCATCATTCCAATTCTTTTTAGAATTTCTACTGTATATTTTCCTTGGTTTAGGAAAATCTCGTCTAGATACTGCCATACTTCAAGGCCTAGAAAGTAATGCATCATTCCAAGGTCTTTCATCTCGAACATTGCAGTAAGCTTCTTCTTATATTCGATGATGGGCTTATCTTTTCTTGTCAGGAACAGATCATCTACATATAGTAATAATATCATAATCCCATCATCCTCAATCTTATAGTAGAGGTTGGAGTCTGCTTTACTTTTGGTAAAGCCTAATCTCAGTAGAAATCCATCATTCCTTCCATACCATGCTTTGGGTGCTTGCTATAACCCATACAATGTCTTCTTTAGTCTGCATACATGAGTTTTCTAATCATTAGTCTCGAACCCTTGTGGTTGTTCGATATATACCTCTTCTTCAATCAAGCCATTTAGAAAGGATTTCTTCACATCCATTTAATGCAGCTTCCACTTCATATTGAATGCCAAGGCAAGGATAGTTATGATTGAGGTGTACCTAGCCACTGGTGCAAAGGTCTCCTCATAGTCAATTCCCTCTTTCTAAGAGAATCCTCAAGCTACAAATCTTGCCTTATACTTTTCTATACTACCATCTGCTGAGTGTTTTGTTTTGAAGATCCATTTCGAGGATACCACTAATTTATCTTTTGGTCTTGGTACTATTTCCCACACATCATTCTTTATAATGGATTGGTACTCCTCGACCATTGCATCAACCCACTCCTTCTGTTTTATCGCTTCTTCAAAACATGTCAGTTCTTTATCAACTAGATCACACATCAAAGCCATATAACTAGGGTATGACTTTGGATTCTTTCTTTCTCGGATGGTTCCTTTTGGGGCACCATGTCTTTTTGCTTCTTCGATTACTTCACGAGCCTAGGCAGGTTTGCTCTTTCGAGAAATCATTTCACTAGGTAATTCTTCAGGTAACTAAGGTTCTGTCATATCATGATCCTCAAGCATCTGATCTTCTTCTTCGTTCCTAACTAGTTTAGGACTTTCTACAGCATTGGGAGTTTCATGCTCCTCTTCATCTTCCTTATCTTTCTTTGACCTCCTGAAGGTTGTATCTTCGTCAAATGTGACATCTCTGCTAAGTTGAATTTGACGGTATCCTGGGATATAGATTCGATAAGCTTTTGATTGCTCACTATATCCTACGAACAATCCCTTCTTTCCTGAAGGATCTAACTTTGACCTTTTCTCCTTGGGAATGTGTATGTATACAGTACAACCAAATATCTTTAGGTGACATATAGTTCAAGATTTTCTCTGGATAACATTTCTTCTGGAGATTTGTTCCCAAGGGCACTGTGGGAGATTCTATTATGTGCATACACTGTTGTTTTGGTTGCTTCTGCCCATAGGTACATCGGTAGATCTCGATCATGTATCATAGCTTTCACAGCTTCCATTATATATCTATTCTTTCTTTCTGCCACACCATTGTGTTGCGGTTTATAGGGAATGGTGAGCTCCCTCTTAATCACAGCTTCCTTGCAGCATTCATTGAATTCATTTGATGTGAACTCTCCTCCATTATCTGACCTCAATATCTTTATTTTTTTTTCAAAGAAGTTTTCTACTAGGGCCTTAAATTCCTTAAACCTTTCAAACACTTCATCCTTCTTTTTCAATCTGAATGGATAATATCTAAGATCCCTTTTGCTTTACTGTCACTGTTTGGATAAGGATTCTTAGTATTCTTTCCTTGTGCACATCCTTTGCACACTCCTTCATGTTCTATCTGAATTTCTGGTAGACCAGTCACAACCTTGCTTACAATTGGTAGAGCTTTGTAGTGAATATTAGCAAGCCTTCTATGCCATAGCTCACATGGGTTTATAGTATTGGTCGTTAATGTTGAATCTGCATGTCCCTTTAATCTATAGAGTCCTCCTTCTTCAACTCCAATTTCTACTACATCATCTATGGTTTTACCTTTTGTCCACATGAGAACTTTTCCATCCACAAAAGCAACTCTGAAGCCTTTCTTGTCCAAGGCTGAAATAGAAAGAAGATTCTTCTTTAGTCCTAGGACATACAGGACATCTTTTATTTTCATGGGCTTTCCAGATTCCAACTTTAGGATGCTTCTCTTATTCCTTTGATGGGGTATTGGGAATCATCTCCAAGCATTACTTTGTGTGGAGATTCTTTTTGTACAAGGCACGAGAGTGAATCCTTGTAACCTGTCATGTGCTTGGAGGCACCACTATCTACTAACCAGGTGTCATTTCCTGGTGAGACTGATCCTGTTAAAGCAGAGATCAATACATATTCTTCACTGGAGTCTTCATCCTTCTTTGCTTCCTCTTCAACTTCTTGATCACTATCTTCAGCAGCATGGGCCTGAAATCTTTTAATCTTTTTGACTCTTTCTGCTTTCATGGAACAGTTGATGGCAATGTGTCCCAACTTGTGGCAAGTGAAGCATTCATAATTTGAGACGTCTTTCTTGGAATTCTTAAACCCTCGAGTCTTATGAGGATGGTCATGACTCTTCCTTTTGCCTTTGGTATGAGCTGTCAAGGCTTGATCCTCATTGTCATTTAGCTTTTCTTCTCTAGCTGCTATCCTTTCTTCTTCTTGAACACATTCTTCCCATAACTTTCGAAATTTGGTTAGTTTCCTTCTTGAACAAATCCCTCGGATAAAGGCTTCCCAATCTCTTGGAAGACCATTTAAGGTTGTCATCACAACTTCTGCTTCTTCAACCATATCACCAATGGCTTCTAATTGATCCTTGATTTGAGCTACTCTTGTAAAGTAAGATTACATTGTCTCTGACTTTTGAGCTCTTACACTTTTGAGGTGATTCCTCAAGGTCATCATCCTATTAATGCTTCTTCCTTCAAATAAACAAGATAGAGCATCAAACATTTCTTTTGGAGTATCCCTTGAGGATACTTGAGGAATCAAGTTATCTTTGATGGAGTCATCTATGATCCTTCTAGCTATGATCATATCCTTCTTATACTTGGTCTTGGCTTCAACTTCGTCTGGTTCTTTTACTTCCTCCTTTACAAATGCATCTAGATCATTCTCTAGTAGGATGAGAATGATCCTATACTTCCATGCTCTGAAGTTTTCAGCACCTTCAAGTTTTTCATCTAGCTTGGTATTCTTTCTCATCTTTAATAGAATGAGACTTCAAATGAAATAAGGAGTAGTACTTACTTGAAGAAAACAGCTTCTGACTAACCTCCTTATGGATGACCTAGGGTTTGATGCAGAAACCCTAATTTTTTCAGTTGGGATCACTAATAGAGTTGAGTGATGGAGAAGATGCGCCTCCCTAGGGCAAGGTAGATTGTATCTTGATTTTTTTGAGATTGATGATGGAGTCTCAGGAAAACTGAAGCCCTAGTTTGTCCTGACAGCAGTGACTAGCCCAAAACTGAAACTTCTTGGAATCCAGTTCTGTCTTCACAGAAAGATGCGCTCTTCAGGGGCGAGTTGAGAGAGCCCTCTTTTCTGGTTGATCTGTCGAGGGATTTTGTTTGGAGTAACAAATCTTAACTGTGCAGTGTTTCCTTTCAGGGTGGCTCTGATACCATGTTAAGATTTCTTAATTTGCTTAGATGATATCTTAAAACAAATTGTCACTAGAAGATCACTGAAAGAACAACAAGCACAGAAACATAAGAACACAAGAACACAAAGATTTTCCTCGGGGAAACCACAAGAGAGAAAACCCCGCAAAACTTCCTTAGTATAGAACTCAACCAGAGCAGTGTAAAACCCAGACAATTGCTTCTCTCTTCTTTCTAGCACACTAATCTTTCTCTCTCTTGCAAAACAGCTTGAGTGAGTGAGTACAAATGAAGGGGAGCGCCTCCCTATTTATAATTCTTCAGTTGAGTTGACGTCTAACCTAACAGGGCCGACTTGTTTAACTGACTGGGCTGACTTGTCTAGCAAGAAACCAAAAATAACATTTATAATATTGACACTTGGGTACTATTGACCCAACTTACAATCGAAGGTTTACAATGATTCTTACAAGATCAAACTCATCTCCTGAAGGATGAACACATTCTGATTCAATACATATGGAATATCTTCCAAAGTTACAATACTTTAACAAGAAGTACCTTTCATTGGTTAGGATCTCCCCCTGAGTTTTGGAGTTACCCAAAGTGTTGAGATGTTAGATTGTGGTGACATTGGGTTTAACTCTCTCCCAAGCTTATCGTCACTAGCAATAGGTCTACATAGCATTGATTTGCAAAGAGGTACCAGTCTGAGCAATAACATTTTTTGCAACGTTGCTAAGGACTTGGAGGAAAAGTGAGGACATTCCATTCGAGTTGTTCCCTGGTCCAGTGCATTCATTTCCAGCGAGCTTAACATTTTGGTTTCGAAAAATCTCAGGTGAGCTTTTATTTTACGCTTTGATAAGATTATTTTTAAGGACTAACTTTGTAGGTCTTATCTAGCGACTCCAATTGAAAAGAATTTCGTGAAGTCTGACAACGTTGGTAACATTTTTTGTGTCGTTGTTAAGGACCTCAAGAACAATGACGACCTTCCAGTAAACAGGGATTCTCGAGTTGAATCCATTTATCTTTTAGATACATCTGACATCTTTCATGTGCCTCAGGTACGTTCTTGTTTTGTAATTTGGTGAGATTTGATTTTATCTAACTTGGCAAGCCTCACTTGGCGACTCCACTGAAGAAAATAAAGAGGTACTCTACAAGAACGAGTCCAAGAGGTAAGTTTTGCTTTGTACTTTGATAGGATTATTGTTAAGGGCTAACCTTGTAACTCCTATTTAGTGACTCCATTGAAGAAAACAAATCAAAGAAGTGCAATTCAAAACAATAAACCTCAACTATTAATAATAAGATGATATGGTGTCCTATGATGAAACACTGGCATACAATCGATATGCTCCATTGGATTTCTCAAATATCCTGAGATATCCAAATGAGACAAATAAACTTGGGTGGAACGAATCCATCCCAATATTTCATGAATATGAAGATACAGTTATAGAGCATATTATGATGTTCAGAGAGTTTTTTGTGGCATGGGATGTAATGGATGAGGATCTTAGAATGAAGAGGTTCGTAATCTCTCTTGAATGTAAAATAACAAGGATGTGGGAGATTGGTATGATGAGCTTCCTCCTGAGGGAATACCTTCACTCTTGCAATAGGACAAGGCATTCAAGAAAGAGTGGGATCCTAATCTTGACGAAGAAACTATTAAGGCCATGATTTCCCTTCCCAAAAAGGAGCATGTCGAAAAAATCCTTGAAGACCTTTTTGGTCCTCTTGATTTGTCGAGCACTTCAAATGAGTTACTAGAAACGTTTATGATAGAATTCTATGATCATGATGATGATCCCTTGGACCATGTCAAAGATTTTCTGGAAAATACTCCAGACTTCGCTATTCAAAAAGATGAAGACACCTACATGAAATCATTTGTGCTACATTTGTAAAAAGAGGCCCTTGCTTGGTTTAAAGGGGCCCTTGCTTGGTTTAAAGGCCTGGGCAAAGGTACAATATCCTCTCTTGCGGAATTGATAGAGGTATTTTGCAGCTATTGGTTTCCAGAAAAACACAAGAGATGGATGCTCTACGTCAAAGAGGCGAAGGTCTTGTTCAAGAAAGAAAGCCAGGGAGAAGACCAAGCTCTTGAGTAAAATATCAAAGAAAAACATGGCAAAGATGATCAAATCGTTATGATCCTTGAAGAGCATGAAGCAGAACTCGTCGAAGAAATCCACGATGAAGATCAAGCCTTGGAAGGCTTGCTTGAAGAAACCATTGATCAAGATCTTGTCAATAACAGTCTAGGCCTTATGTTCGAAGAAAAATGTACTCCTGAGGACAAAGATGATGAGGCTCAAAAAAATAAAAACGAATAAGGCCTACTTAAGAATTGAAGAATGCACAAAAATGGTGAGTTTTCCTTACCCTCATTTCAAAAATTCTTAAGATATCTTGGGATTCTTGAAAGAAGATGATAGGGTTCTTGAAGACGATGATTATTGGAAGTTCCTTAGTCCTCTGATCTACGAGTCTCTAAGGATTGGCAATGTCGTATCATAATATTTAGAAGAAATCTACGAACTTTTCATGCCATTTAGAAGAAAGATAACGAAGATATGGTTGATGAAGGTATGGTTGATGCCCCTTCGTGTCCTTTTGATGATTGATGGTTTAGTGAACCTTCCTTTCTCTTTCGCCCATCCAAACAAATCTTTTGAAGATGAGAGGTTGGAGGATATTTCGTTAAAGAAGATGGTTTACACGGATATAATGATGCGCATTTCTCTTATGACAATGATGAAGTGGGTATCAATTGTTGGAAATTGGTTGAAGCATCCATACATGATTCCTCCAAGAAAAGAAGTCTAACTTTTGAAGACCTCAAAAGACCTACCTTTGAGATCCCTCGTGATTTGGTTTTACCATCTTCATTCTGTTAAATCAAGTCATGTCACTGAGAGGGGGGGGTGAATCAGAGACTTAAAATTTAAACAATCTTTTAGCAAGTGTAAAAAACAAATTTGAACACAATAATTTATTGTGGAACCCAATAAGGTAAACCACCAACACTTTCCTATTATCTGCAAAACTTTGTTTTTACAATATACAATAGAAGAAGATGTCTCTTTTTTTTGGATCAGCACAAACTGATCAGGATGCACCCACACCCTTATTCACCAGCACCAACTAGTAGGAGGCAACGACCCCCTATTTAGTAAGCTACGACTGACAAGGAGCACCTACTCCATTTGCAGGCACCAACCTGCCCTTGCACCACCCTTCCACCCTTAAATGTGATGAACCATGCACACAGATTAGAACATCGGTGACACAGTCACTTGGTCTTAGTCCCCTTGGATCTAGACACCCAAGACCCTTTATTTTCATTTTAAATTTTTGTTTAAATACTTGCCAATGTATCTACACAGCTGCATTTTTCCCTCTTGGATCATGACAATTAGCGACAAACACATCCATTCATCATCTAACCTTCAGCCATCGCAATCTTTCATCGTGCCTTTGCACCAGACACACCCTTTCATCCTTTCCGCAGCCTAGAATCCATTTTCGCGACTCCGTTAACGTTTTTTTGATGCTTCCGCACTTTCGATCCTATGGATGGTCGTTCCGCACTTAGCTTTTCGCCTCAACTGTTCTGCACTGTTGATCCCCTTCAAGCTTTTCTTGACGATCGATCTGAGGTGAAAATTGGATATTGGATGTGCCTTTTCAAATATCATTCCATGATTTCCAAACCAATCTTTCTGCACCAAACATTCTGCACCGTTGATCTCCTGCGGACTCTTTTGTGACCGTTGATCTTCCGAATCGCAGGATGCGAAATGCGGGTTCTCAAGAAACTCAGGCATTGCTTTTTGCAATTCTCCGCCCTCCTTTATCCGAACTAATCTTTCCGCACGCTCCTTTCTACACTGCGGAAGGCGGAAACTGAAAACCCAGCTTTCCAGTTTTTCGGACTTTTTCCTTTCCGCCTTTCCACTCCCGCAATGGTCCTTCCACCATTATCTTTCCGCGCTTCGGAAGGCGGAAACCGAAAACTCAACTTTCCATTTTTTCGGACTTTCTTTTCCGCATTTCCTTTTTCGCACTGCGGAATGCGAAAGTCGAAAACTCAACGTTTCCAAGAACAAGCATATGTTCTTCCGCTTTCTGGACTTTTCTTTCCGCACTGCAGAATGCGGAAGTCAAAAACTTAACATTTCCAAGAACGAGCATATGTTCTTCTGCTTTCTCATCTTTCCTTTTTGCACTTCCTTTTCTACACTAAGGAATGCGGAAGTCGGAAACTCAACGTTTCCAAGAACGAGCATATGTTCTTCCACTTTCCAGACTTTCCTTTCCGCACTGCAGAATGCGGAATTCGAAAACTCAACGTTTCCAAGAACGAGCATATGTTCTTCTACTTTCCGGACTTTCCTTTCCGCACTTCCTTTTCTACACTGCGAAATGCAGAAGTCGAAAACTCAACTTTCACGACTTCAACTTTTTGCACTCCGCGCTTCCGCACCCGCACTTCTTTTCCGAACCGTTGAACTGTTTTAGCAGATCACTTCTCAGCCGTTGGATCTTGATTTTTTGCGGAACTTCTATCCTGTCCGTTTTCCTTGCGGATCTACTATCAACCGTCGATCTTCTTGAGGACTGATTCTCAGCCGTCCGATTTCGAATCTTTGCTAAACTACAACCTTTCTGCCTATCTTATGCGGACTTGATCCTCATCCATCGGATCTCATGCGGGATGCTTCCTGACCGTTCATTTTAGAACTAATGCGGATCTTACCATAACTTTGCGGATCTGCATAATGTCTTTGCGGAAATCCTCTGTGACTGTTTTTGTCAGTTTTTCTATGCCATATCATCATCTATGCCATGCCATGCCTTGTCATCATATCTGTCATTATATCTTTTGTTTATCCTTTGTCATTCTTGAACTATTTGACATCAATGACAATTATCATCCATATTGCCAACAATCTCCCCCTTTGGCATTGATGGCAACACCTAAACCTTCTCCCCCTTTGACAACAATGACAAAGGATAACCTTCCTGCCAGCTCCATTATTGAGTCTGAATTTTTACTCCCTCTGAGTAAGTGACTCCTTTATTTACTCCCCTTTTTCCATTAAAGGGTTAAATGACTCCCCTTGACTTTGATTAGTATCTTTTGAGAGACTAGTTTGGAAGAGAAACTACTCCTATTCTTTGTCTGATATATTCAAATACATCTCTATTTAAGGGTTTAGTGAAGATGTCTGCAATCTGTTCTTGAGTTGGGATATATTCCAATTTGATGGTCTTCTTTTCAGTCTGATCTCTCAGATAGTGATATTTTATTGGAATGTGTTTTGCTTTGGAGTGCTGGACAGGACTCTGGGAGAGACTTATAGCACTTGTATTATCACAGTAGATAACCGTGGGTTCTTCAAACACTACTTTGATGTCTTGTAGAGTTTGTTTCATCCATTCCACTTGTGCGCAACATTCTGCTGCTGCAATATACTTAGCTTCAGTAGTAGACAAAGAAATTGAGGTTTGTTTCTTGCATGTCCAAGCTACCAATGATTCTCCTAAGAAAAATGATCCTCCACTTGTACTCTTTCTGTCATCTACACAACCTGCCCAATCTGCGTCTGAGTAGGATTTTAAAGAAAATGAATTCTTGCTAGGATACCACAATCCAAGATCTATGGTTCCTTTCAAATACCTAAAAATTATTTTCACAGCGTGAACATGGCTCTCTTCTAGTCCAGCTTGAAATCTAGCTACCATACCAACAGCTTGCTTGACATCAGGTCTTGAGGCTGTTACATAAAGCAAACACCCAATCATTGATCTGTAGTGTTTTGGATCTACTTCCTTGGACTCATCTTCCTTGCTTAGTTTGCATCCAGTTGTCATAGCTGTACAAACAGGTTTGCAATCTTCAAACTAGAATTTTTTCAGCATATCTTTAACATATTTGGACTGATGGATAAAGATTCCCCTTTTGGACTGAACTCTTTGAAATCCTAGAAAGAAATTCAGTTCACCAAGCAAGGACATTTTAAATTCTTGTTGCATCCTACTAGCAAAGACTTTACTCATTTTTTCATCATCACTCCCAAATATGATATCATCAACATATACTTCCACAATAATCATGTAATCACCAATAATTTTACAGTAAAGATTACTGTCTGTTGACCCTCTTTTGAAGCCTTGTACTTGTAAGTAAGAATCTAGTCTTGCATACCATGCTCTGGGTGCTTGTTTTAACCCATAGAGAGCTTTGTTTAGTTTACAAACATAATCTCCTTTGTCAGTTAATTGAAACCCTTCTGGTTGCTCAATGTAGACAACCTATTCTAAGTTGCCATTGAGAAATGCTGACTTGACATCCATCTGATATACTTCTAATGTTTTGTAGCTGGCAAAGGCTATGAACATCCTAATTGCCTCCAATCTGGCCATAGGTGCAAAAGTTTCTTCAAAATCTACTCCTTCAACCTGAGCATACCCTTTACATACCAATCTGGATTTCTTCCTGATTACTTGTCCATTTTCATTTACTTTGTTTTTGAACACTCTCACTTGACATCCATCTGATATACTTTTAATGTTTTGTAGCTGGCAAAGGCTATGAACATCCTAATTGCCTCCGATCTGGCCATAGGTGCAAAAGTTTCTTCAAAATCTACTACTTCAACCTGAGCATACCCTTTACATACCAATCTGGATTTCTTCCTGATTACTTGTCCATTTTCATTTACTTTGTTTTTGAACACCCATTTAGTTCCAATGACATTCTTATTTTGTGGTCTTGGAACTAGTTCCCAAGTTTTTTTTTCTATTTGGTCTAATTCTTCATTCATAGCTTTGACCCAACTTTCATCTTTGCATGCTTCTTTGATTGAGTTGGGCTCAATAAATGACAACAATGCTATCTCTGTTTGATACACTAGTCGTCTTCTTGTTTGTACTCCTACACTTTTATTTCCAATGATTTGGTCTTCAGGATGATTCTTTTGGACTATCCTGGAGGGTGTCTTTATGCCTCTTCTAGAAGATTCTTCTTCTTCTTCTTGAGTATCATCCTCTTCTTCTTCTTGAGTATCATCCTCTTCTTCTTCGGTATCTATTTCATCTTCTTGTATATCTTTTTTTTCTTCTACATCTGTTTGTGTACCAACTAGCCCATCATCATCCTCGCTTTCATTATCAAGTATATTCTCTTGATATTTGAACTTCTTTGTTTTTAAATCATCCACCTTAACATCGTCACTCTCAACAATCTTATGTAATCTGAAATTGTAGCATCTGTATGCCTTTTTGGTAGAAGAATATCCAAGAAATATACCTTCATCGAATCTAGCATCAAATTTCCCAAGATTCTCATCAAGTCTTTTGATGTAACATTTACTTCCAAAAACCTTAAAATATTTCACAAAAGGAACTCTTCCAAACCATAATTCATAAGGAGTCTTATTATTAATTTTTCTAAGTTGTCCTCTATTTAAAATGTATACTGTTGTGCTTATGGTTTCCCTCCAGTATCCATCAGACAATCTTGCTCCATTGAGCATGGTCCTTGTAGCCTCCTGGACTGTTCTATTCCTCCTCTCAACAAGCCCATTTTGCTGAGGTGTTCTGGCAGCAGAAAATTGTCTCTTAAATCCATGAGTTTCACAGAAAATATCAAACTCTTTTGAGGTGAAGTCACCACCATTGTCTGATCGAAGACATTTGATTTTTGCTTCTGTTTCATTTTCAACAAGAGTTTTAAAAGCTTTGAACTTGTCAAATGCTTATGATTTTTCTTTGAGAAAAAATACCCACACCACTCTAGCAAAATCATCAATAAACAGCATAAAAGAAGACTCTCCTTGCATACTTTTGGTCCTTGTAGGTCCACAGAGATCAGTGTGAACCAGCTCTAAGGGTTTTGAGGTTGAGTGTTCTTTTGTTTTGAACCTTTCTCTAGTTTGCTTCCCTAATTGACAATGTCTACATATAGGATTTGAAGGCTTTGTGATCTTTGGTAAGTTTCTCACTACCCCAAGATTGCTAACCTTCACTAGATTATCAAAGTTAATGTGCCCCAACCTTCTATGCCATAGCCAACTTTCATTCACTAAATTCATATGCCATTTCTCAAACTGTCTTGTATTTAGTATGTATACATTTTCGAGAGTTCTAGAAGCAACACCAAGTAATTTTCCTGAGTTCATCCTTCTTATCTTATATTTCTGAGAATCAAAAATGCAAATGTGCCCCTGATCACAGGTTTGGCTAACACTTAATAGACTAAGTTTCAGATTTTCTACAAGTATCACATTTTTGGCTTTATCTTTTCCTATATTCACGGTGCATGTCCCAATAATATTACCTAAAGCATTGTCCCCGAAAGTAACTTTACCCTTTTGTTTTCTTAAGTTTGAAAAGTTGTCCTTATCTCCTGTCATATGTTTTGAACACCCACTGTCAACATACCAGAGATCTCCTTTGTCTTGTGTTCTCAAGGCAATAACACATTCCTCTTTTGATGTTCTTTCTTTCCATAGTTTCTTTTGCTCTCTAATATCCTTTGGTCTTTCTGAGATTTCCATTAACTCGTAATTTCTTGCTTTATGTCCATAGTTATGACAATTGAAGCATTCTAAATCCCTTTCTTGTAGAGGTGTAAATGAGTTATAATTTCTGCTCTTAACTTGACTAACTGTCTGATTGTCCTTGAAGTTATAGCTCTTAACCTTCAATCTTTTCCTCTCATATGCTCTACAATTCGTAGCTTTGTCTTCAAAGTTAGAGCATGCAAACCAATAACCAAGAAAAATGTGAGGATACTTGTTTTGATAAACCTTCTTTGGAATTGTCTTGAATCCCTTCTTGATGGGTGGAAATGATCTTCTGAAGTTCTAAGCATTCCTTGTCTTTTCTTCCTCTTTCTTCTTGAATGTACTGAGAAGAGCAGTTGCATAAGATTTTGGGCTAACTTAATTTTCTTCTTGAGAATAACCTATTCCATTTTGGTTACTTGGGTTTCTTTGTGTGGTTATAATCTCATCTAAAATTTTAGAACTATTTTCATATTTAGTTTGAATCAATTTTGCATCAAGCTCTTTTCTTAAATTTACTAATTATGCCTCCATTCTTTCACAGATTAGTTTTTTTTTTAAGAGATTTCTCTAGCCTTTCTTCTATCCTATTTGCATCTTGAATTTGGTGTTTCAGATTGCTCATGATTTTATTCATCTCCTCTTCTTTCTATTCATGTTCTTCTTGTTGTTCAACTACAAAACTTTTCAGTTGTCTATATTTATTTTTGTATCTTTTTAATCCGTCCAAAGCACTGAGTAGTTCTTCTTCCGTATTAACCTCTGCTTCATCTTCTGACTTCTCCTTATACTCAATTTCTTCTATTTCATTAGAGTCTTCAATACCTAGAAAAAGGACTTCATCATCACTGTCCCTAACCTCAGATGAACTGCTGTCTTCTTCTTCTTCTTTTGAGTAGAAATTCTTTTCTCCTTTGTACTTTTTCTTATAGTGGAATTTTACCTTTTTCTTGTATTGTTTATTTTTGTCATCTTCATCCTCAGAGTCTTCCTTGGGATGAGGAAACTTGACTTGAAAGTGCCCAATTTTGCCACAATTAAAACATTTGAAGGGCAGCTTGCCTTTGTACTTCTCGAGTCCTTTCTAGAGTTTTTTAATAAAATTGGCTTCTTCCACATCAGATTCTTCATTATGGTCGGTCTGAGTTTTTTGCTTTTGATTTTTTATTTTCTTGGTCACTTTGAAGGCTACTTCTCCTTTTGAAGTATTATCAATTCCTAGTCTTAGTTCATAGGCTATAAGAATTCCATACAATTCATCCATGGTAAGTTCTCCTAACTTCTCTCGACCTTCAAGGGTGGATACTTTGGGATTATATGCCATAGGAAGTGTTCTTAATACTTTTTGCACTATCTCATCGTCTATTATTTCTGCTCCTAAACCTATGATTGTATTGACAAGACCGTCAATTTTTTCGAAGTATTCTGAAATAGTTAAATTATTCTTCATTTTTAGACCTTCATACTAAACTCTGAGGGATTGAAGTTTTGTCGTTTTTACTTTGGAATCTCCTACATATAAAGTTTCCAATTTGTCCCAAAGTTGTTTCGCACTTGTACAAGATAGTACTTTTGCAAGAACCTTTTTACTCACTCCAACTTGTAATGTATTTAAGGCTTTTGCATGTTCCCAATATTTCTTCCTGTCTTATGCTTCTGTGGGAGTATTTTTTGGAACATCATATCCTTCTTCAACTAATGCCCAAAGTTCCAAACCAATGGACATCAGATAACTTTTCATTCTAATCTTCCAGAAAACAAAGTCTTCACCATCAAATATGGGGACTCTTACTGACATCTTCATCTGTTGATCCATAGTGGTTTTAATAGGATCTTCCTTCTAGTGGTTAAACTGTGGTGAAGGAACCAAATCTGATACCAATTGTTAAATCAAGTATTTTCACTAAGATGGGGAGGGAATCAGAGACTAAAATTTAAACAATATTTTAGAAAGTGTAAAAAACAAATTTGAACACAATAATTTATCGTGGAACCCAATAAGGTAAACCACCAACACTTTCCTATTATCTGCAAAACTTTGTTTTTTACAATATACAATAGAAGAAGATGTCTCTTCTTTTTGGATCAGCACCAACTGATCGGGATGCACTCACACCCTTATCCACCAGCACCAACTAGTAGGAGGTAACGACCCCCTATTTAGTCAGCTACGACTGACAAGGAGCACCTACTCCCTTTGCAGGCACAAAGATGCCCTTGCACCAAACTTCCACCCTTAAATATGACAAACCATGCACACAGATTAGAACATCGATGACACAGTCACTTGGTCTTAGTCCCCTTGGATCTGGACACCCAAGACCCTTTATTTTCATTTTAAATTTATGTTTAAATACTTGCCAACATATCTACACAACTATGTTTTTCCCACTTGGATCATGACTATTGGCTACAAACACATCCATTCATCATCTAACCTTCAGCCATCGCAATCTTTCATCGTGCCTTTACACCAGACACATCCTTTCATCCTTTCCGCAGCCTAGAATCCATTTCCGCGACTCTGTTAACGTTTTTTTGATGCTTCCGCACTTTCGATCCTGTGGATGGTCTTTCTGCACTTAGCTTTCCGCCTCAACCGTTCCACATCGTCGATCTCCTTCAAGCTTTTCTTGACCGTCGATCTGAGGTGGAAATCGAATATTGGATGTGCCTTTTTCAAATATCATTCCATGATTTCTGAACCAATCTTTCTGCACCAAACGTTCTGCATCGTTGATCTCCTACGGGCTCTTTTGTGACCGTCGATCTTCCGGATCGCGGGATGTGGAATGCGGGTTTTCAAGAAACTCGGGCGTTGCTTTTTGCAATTCTTCGCCCTCCTTTTTCCAAACTAATCTTTCCGCACGCTCCTTTCTGCTCTGCCAAAGGCAGAAACCGAAACCTCAACTTTCCAATTTTTTGAACTTTTTCCTTTCCGCCTTTCCGCTCCCGCAACAGTCCTTCCACCGTTATCTTTCCGCACTTCAAAAGGTGGAAACCGGAAACTCAACTTTCCAGTTTTTTGAACTTTCCTTTCCGCATTTCCTTTTCCGCACTACAGAATGCGGAAGTCGGAAATTCAACATTTCCAAAAACAAGCATATGTTCTTCTGCTTTCCGGACTTTCCTTTCCGCGCTTCCTTTTGTAGACACTAAGAGGGGGGGGTGAATCAGTGTAAAGCAATTTTTACAATTTTTCTTGACCTGTCACACTTAACTACCAATTCATCATTCCATTATTCTACCAATCTCGTAATCATTTCATAAACTTCATCATATCAGAGCATTTAACTCATCAAGAACCATAACACAGAAGAACACCACACCATATAAATTTGTAATCATTTTATATTAGTTTTGGTTCAGCTACAACCGTTAGGCAAAATCAGCACCTACTGATACATAGAGCACCTACTCTGCATCCAGGACCCTGCCTGGTTTTCTTAGACCCTGCTAAGAAGGGTTTGAGGTATCCTAACCTCAAAAGCAAGACAAGCTTGCATTTACAGTTAAAGCATACTGTCACATCAACATCATCTTTCTGTCCATGTCATCACTGTCGCATCACATTGCTGCCAGCATCATACAAGCATCATTTTTTACTGCTGTACACACACATCATATCAATCTGTTCATCACAAGCACTGCTGCCCTATCAGCGTATCATTCTGTCCATCAGTTCTTGCACATCATTACCGTTGGTCATAGGTTTGCTCATCCCTCTGATCAACACTTCTGCAACACACTGCTCAATCTTCGTTGTTCATCAGCACCAGCTCTTCAGTCATCTTATTCATTTGCTTACTGCTGCTCAACAACCTCTGTATTCTAGTCACTGTCAAGTCATCAAGCACAAGAAATCTCTGTCATATCATCAACGCTGCTCATTCTGATGTAACACTGCTGATGCCAAAAACTGCTCATCAATTATGCTCAACTATCAATGAAACACAAGGATAGATATGTCTTTGGTTAGCCCTCATAAATTCATCTTACCACAGCTCTGCCCCAAAACTCATCTATTTGTTAAGGTCATTAGTTCACCCAATCTCTATCCTCTGACAATATGATTTCAGACCTCTGTCAATATACTTTTCAGACCTCTGTGAATTAAGGCAAGTTCTTGCAGGCCTCTCTTAACCCACAGTGACTGAAATAGTTTTGCCATTCACTTCTTTCTCCACAACTCTAGACATTCATCACTGTATAAGTATAGCATGCATCACCACATCATCAAGGTATACAACATAGCAGGCATTATCATCGTTGAGTATCATCAACATGGGACTTCATAAATATACTACTGTTTGCATCACAGTAAATGTAAAGATGCTACTGTATTTGTAACTAGGGCATCAACCATGCATCATTAGTATACCCAAATTTTCTCATCACTTCATCATTATACTTTTTCTGTCAACATCATCAAAGTGCATAATCTATGTCTTCAAGGTTTGTTACATCATTCTATTTGTATTGTCCATTCAATATTTCAAGACAAGTCTTCAAATATTTTCAACTTAAACGAAACTTTACCTGTGCAAAACACCTATGTAAGTCACACTTCAAGTTTGGACTGTGTAGCATGCACCATCATCAAACTACTTGCAAAACTCTGGTCACCATGAAAACTGTCTCATGAATTCAAGACTGCTGTAGGTCACAAGTTTGATGGCAGCCCCTTTGTACAGTGAAAGGTGTCCTTTTGGTGCCACGATATGTCCACGAAATGGTACAGCCAGCTTCTCACTTCTCAGTATGTGGATGACATTCAGTTATGTCCTTTACTCAGCACTGTTTGACAACTGTAAATAATAGTAAGAGGATTCTTTCCCTGTGCCCCATAAGATGCCAAATGCCTTCCAAACTAAGCCCACGATTTGGCCAATAGGTGCTTCCCTTTTTTCAGCCCTCAATGTCTGTGATTTGTTGTAGATTGCAACTATCGTTGGACAGTGAAATGCTTCCTGGAAGTGTCACAATTCACCCAAAATAGTACAGCCCCTCTTCAAGCAGTAAACAACAGTGTAAAGTATCAGTTCAGTCATCATGCTAGGGCATCTTCACTAACTGAGCAAGCAAGCTGTCACTACAGATGAGGACTGTGCATTTGCCAAACTATTTTTGACCCTTAAGCTGATCACATTCTTCAAAATAAAGACTGTTTAGGCTGAGAAGAATATCAGGCTGTAATTTAAAAGCAAGATCCAAAATAATTCAACACTTGCCAACCTTCAAACTCGGACTGTCAATTGAAATGAGGACTGTTGTGTGCTAAAGATGAGACCCCAATCTAGTGTAGAAACCCTCCAATACTAGCCCAAAAAATTCGGGTCTGTTCATGACTGGTTCATTATACCCCAAAAAATAAAAAGACAAAAAACCATCAAAAGGATGCCTATGTGATAGGTTCGGATCTGCTGCTGTATTCACTTCATAGACATCGTCATCATATAGTAACTTACTTTATTTAATCCATCATTCCTCCACTGAGGCTACCTCAGTCATATGCCGAAAAATCATAGATAAAAGACTTTGTCCCAGCTGCTGCAAACTCCAGTTTAGACAAGAACTCGGATTAGGGCAGCCATTAGGTCAACACTTTCATTTCATACCATCTTAAACTCGAGACTGTTTGTACTGAGGTGAAACCCCAATCACATTTCAAAACCAGACTGTATGATGGTCTATTGTAGCAGACAAGCATCTAACCAACTCAGACTGTTCAGGAAGAAAACAAAAATACTGTAAAATTCGGGTCTGCTGCTCCAAAAAAAATTTCCTCAGTCAAGCTGATCCAAATTTCCTTTTCAGTCTGCTCCTTTGCTGCCCGAAAATCAAAAAAAAAAATTATGTCTACTGTAGCTGCTACAGTACCCGAAATTCTCCTCAGTGATCAGCCTGAAATTCAGAGCTCTCATTCACCCGAAATTGCACACTAAAAATGAAATCTTGAGATGGTATTTATACTAAATCTCCTCCATATTATTGCTGAGTCGGCTTGTATTTTTTTTTATTTTAATATTGAGCCGACTTGCTATATTGTTTGACTGAGCCGACTTTGCATAAATGTTTGACTGAGCCGACTTATCATTTTTGTTGGGTCGACTTCAAAAGTTAATATCTCATCAACCATGAGAAACC
>LPNX010575271.1:344493-397197 GCA_001517045.1 Pseudotsuga menziesii | reverse complement strand
ACCTTTGCAAGGTCATCAGGGTCTTCATCAAGGGTTCCAAGACTTCATGGGCTTCTCCATTGTCTACCAAGGCTTCAGGATCATCTCTAGGGTTTTCAGCATCATCAGCAAGGCTTCTTCAACATCTTCAGCAAGGTGGTAGCATCAATGACATCAAGTCCATGTTGGCATCAATGACAATTTCATCAACACCTTTTCCGCACTGCGGAATGCGGAAGTCGGAAACTCAACGTTTCCAAGAATGAGCATATGTTCTTCCGCTTTCCGAACTTTCCTTTCTGCACTTCATTTTCTGCACTGCGGAATGCAGAAGTCGGAAACTCAACGTTTCCAAGAACAAGCATATGTTCTTCCGCTTTCCGCACTACGGATGAAGTCAAAAACTCAACATTTCTAAGAACGAGCATATGTTCTTCCGCTTTTCGGACTTTCCTTTCCGCACTTCTTTTTGTGCACTGTGAAATGCGGAGGTCGAAAACTCAACTTTCACAACTTCGACTTTTTGCACTCCACGCTTCTGCACCCGCACTTCTTTTCCAAACCGTTGATCTGTTTTAGCGAATCACTTCTCAGCCGTTGGATCTCGATTTTTTGCAAAACTTCTGTCCTATCTGTTTTCCTTGTGGATCTACTATCGATCGTCGATCTTCTTGGGGATTGATTCTCAGCCGTCTGATTTCGAATCTTTGTTGAACTACAACCTTTCCGATTATCTTATGCGGACTTGATCCTCATCCGTCAGATCTCGTGCGGGATGTTTCCTGCCCGTTCAGTTTATAACTAATGCAAATCTTACCATAACTTTGTGGATCTACATAATGTCTTTGCGGAAATCCTCTGTGACTATTTCTGTCAGTTTGTCTATGCCATATCATCATCTGTGAGATGCCATATCATCATCTATGCCATGCCATGCCTTCTCATCATATCTACCATTATATCTTTTGTTTATCCTTTGTCATTCCTGAACTACTTGACATCAATGACAATTATCATCCATATTGCCAACACATTCGCTACTGGTGATGCCATGAGGTTGCATATTGAGGACTTTATTGTCAATATTCGACATCCATATTTTCCCTCTCCTAGGGTGGATCTCAACCAGCACCCTTAGTTATGCTTCTCAAAAATTGATGCATGATGTGGACAACCAGAAGATCCAGGGAATGAAATTGTTTGCTCTAAAAGCGATATCGGGTAATATACTGTAATGTCGCCAATATTTTTGCTATGGACTGCTCCATTGGACTAAGGAGATGCATTGGCCTAAGTCACTTGGTAAAGTCATGAAAAATTATCAAGGGGGTGATGTGGGTCAAATATTTGTAAAGTTTGATATCCAAAATGTGAAATGATGCAACAATAGGAAAAATTGGACAACGAGGGTGCATAAGGAGGTTGAGTTGGGCCCCACAAGAGCTGTAATTCCACCAAATTCGAATTCTAAGGTGGAATAAAACATCATGAAGGCATAAATTCGAATTTGTAAGTCCCAAGAAGTTTCATGAAGAGGCATCTCATGAGTTGTAACTCCTCGGGCTAAAAATAGCAAATTTTTGACAACCTATGACATCTATGACAACTTATGACAAGAATCAGGTCCTATGACAGCTTATGACAACTTATGACATCCTATGACATGTTGCAGGTCCTAAATTTAGCCAAGGAGGGCGCTAGAAGAGAGGGGTGGCCCACATGCTAGTGTAACGTCCCCAAAATCAAGCTAAGCTTCTCTAATTCGAATTTCCAAGGAAGTTGCAGGTATTATTTGGCCAAAAAACATTAGAGAGGAATTAAATGTGTCCCAAGGTGTCATTCTCTCATAAAAATAACATTTATTAATGTTTTATTGAAAAATTGTGAGAGAATTCTAGAATGGGGGGAAATGCTCCATGAAGATTTATAAAAAGGGTGAAGACACAAGTGAAGGGGATTTTGGTCTTTTTTATTTTGTGATATTGAATAGCTCTTGTGGATTTTTAGAGCTTTATGATTTTGTGATATTGAATAGCTCTTGTGGCTTTTCAGAGCTTTTTGGGAGTGAGCCCCTTGATAGCTTGGGAGATGTGCCCCCTGCAATTGTAAACTAGTTTCGGTGGTGAAAGATTCCACCCTAGCTAGTAGAGAGGAGAAGATCATCTTGATCTCTTCACTGTGCTTCATGGAAGTTGATTGAGAGGAGAAATCACTTTCAAATTTCTCCACAGAGCTTTATTGCAGGTTTTTATGTTCATCTACAGTAGTGGGGTCGAATTCATGTTGGTGTGTTTGTGTCCCAGTTAATAGAAGCAGTGTGGAAAACATTGTATTGACGAAAATATCATCGAGGGTCCGAAACACAAGTTATCGGCAACATCGGGGAAAATATCAGCAAACTTCAAAAAAATAGAAAATTAATCATTTTTTTCAAAATTTTAAACATTTAAAGTAACAACAACATCAAATAAACACATTGCCACATAAATATGAAAACAAACCAGAAATATATGATGTATAAGATGTCTAATGATATATCATGCATCAATACTAAATCATGTCCTGAGTAGTAATGAGTGTACTAACTCTAGAGCCCCAAAATATCATAAAAAAATATAATAAAGCTTTAGGCATTTTGATTTTTCACACAACAATGATTCAACCTGGGGCAAAAAAAATGAAGTTCAGATTCAAGCTTGAACAATGGAGATAGTAGATAGTAAGATTAATTGAAACCCCCCAAAAAAATCATGCTGCAAATAACAAAACAGTCATAGATTTGGCATAAATGGTAGTAGATCTCTCTTTAAAATTTGGTAAGAAGAGAGAACATTGATAAGAAGTTAGAACCCTCAACCTATAAAAAAACTACCAAAAAAACAAAAAAGATGAGCAAATGGGTACACAATGATATACATACCTGCAAATTGAGAAACCAATGATGGGAATCAATCCCAAATCCACAATAACTTGGTGATGGTTGATGGAAACACAACGAATCTACTCCTTGGCTCCAAGCAAAAATGATAGAAAGCTCATTTTCTCTCCAAACCCCTCAACAAGCAAGTTAAATGACCAATAAAAAGTATAAAAACGGCTTATATCTTGGACTGTCCGCAGGCTCGGCAATTTTTTGTGTTGACTCACGATGTTTACGAAAAAATCGGGAAAATATCACGATATTTTCAAAAATCGCAATTTTTTCAAAATATCATGATTTTTACCCTGCGATATATCGTTTTCCTTGGGACATCGCAATATATTGACGATGACTTCCATACTAAATATAAGTGTGATATGTGGTGTATCCGCGAGTGCAAGTTTGTGGTGGATTCTGCTTGAGGCACACTTGTGGCTATCCAAACTTCATGAAGGTTGTCATAATGGATGCGTTTCCCTTGATATTTGATGGAGGGCACACTGTAGAAGTCATATCTCTGATTTGGGGTCGAAATATTGCTTGTGGAGGGCACAACAGTGAAGCAGATTTCTAATTGGAGGAGTATTTTCCCTTCTTTTCTCTATGGTTCTCTAGCAGCCACTCCTCTCCATTTTGTAGAAAATATTTCTATGTATTTCGAGCTGATGTTGCAGCCATTAATGTACTCTCTGAATATGTTCCATTTATAATAAAATCTTGATGTTTTCTCCATATGTTGTCCAATATGCAAGCAATGGTGAATCTATGAGTAAACGATTATCTATGAGCAAATATGTTTGAATACGGTTGTATAAACTTAATGTTTTGCTGTGAAACCTTCATATGAGTCTCTAGTGTCTATTAGTAAGCCATTGGGATTGATTCAAGTGTTTTTGGAAGCATTTGGGTTTGGTTTGGAAGCTCTATGGTTGTGAGTGTTCTTAATCTTGAACCGGTGATAAGGGGGCTGAAAGTCATCTTTCCGAGTTTTTCAGGGTTATTAGACCTATTCCATTGTGTCAGGATTGTTGTTTCTAGTAGGAAAGACTTTTTATTTTAACCAAAAAGGTTTCCATATGCCCAAGTTATGACCATTTTACCAATCGGTTAAAACTTAAAATACACTTTATACGTGCGCACCCCCAGTTAGAAATGTATATACAATCTAAGTTATAAGGTTCAAAGTTGCCATAAATGTCCTCTGAAATCTGTTGGGGAGTCATTTATATGTGTTTGGGTTTGTTCAAGTTGAATTGGGGTTGTTCAGAAAGATTTTGGATCAATTGGGAGGATCTATTGGACGATCTCTATGAAAATCAACTAAATGGATTATGCAATCATGAGTCTTATGTATCAAAACTTTCATAACAAGTCCTTGAAGTATGTTAGTGGGTCAATTAAATTGATTTGGATGTATTTGAGTTAGTTTGGGGCTGATTTGGAGGATCTGAAGGAATTAGGTGCAATTTCGAAGTGTTAGAGAAAACAATACTTTTTGGGCAAAAAAATTGTACTAGTTTTCCTAGTTTTGATTTTTATGATTCTCGGAGGTTCCAAATGAGTTAATGTCTCTGATTTTTTTTGGTAACATTACATATACAACCTTCACCACCAATGTTGTTGGTCAATTTTGGAGGATGGACTTCGATGGGACCAAGTCTCAGTCACGTATAAGTGCAAGTATTGTATTAACTTCTCCTTGCTCTCATAGCCATTGTTTTTCTTTCCGCATAGAGTTTGAAGGTACTAACAATGTGGTTGAATATGAATCTCTCTTGCTTGGCCTTAAGTTACCCAAAGATTATGGGATTGATTTTTAGATATTGTTCCCAACTCTAACCCAATTGTGATGCACGTCAAAGGAAAGTTTGCATGTGAAAATCAAAGGTTAAAAAGGTACAAGGATGTAGTGCGATTGGCCACAAAGAATTTAAATGCCTTATCTTTACAAGTGATTCCCAGAGCTCAAAATCAGCTTGCTAATTGCTTAGCAGCATCTACTTTCATTCTTTACCCTTACAGGGTCGTTTTAAAATCCAGAATAATACAAGTAGTTTTCATACCTTCAATTCCCGATAACCTTGAATCAACTATACAACATATATGAAATAGAATGATCACGACAAAATATAGCTTAATTGAATGAAGCAAATAATAAATATTAAAGACCAATGCCGTGGAGTCAAAGCAAATGTTGGTGTAAAGTAAAAGTTTTGCAATTGTGTTCTTGGTTAATTTTATTATTTAAAAGATGAATTGATTAAAGGAAAGAGAGGATTCCCGATATACCGGATGGTACAGGGAATATGTCCGGATTTTGGGAAAAGTGGCTCCGCACGAGAAAATGTGGGCTAGATGGAGTCGTGGGGGGTGTTCAACACTACACCAACAAGGATGTAGCCTAACGGGACCCCATGGTCACTTTCTAGTTGTTCCTACTTTCCCTGAAGATTTTGTCCACTATTCACCAAACTCATTTACGCCAGATTTTCATAATGTTTAGGGGATGTTAATTTTCTTAATGTGAGTTGATTAAATTAAATGTGAGTAATTAATTAATGCACACTTCCGCTTTTGATATCCTCAAGAGTCAGACAAAGCTGCGAGGGGTAGAGCATACACGAAAGAGGCAAATGTTTGTTCCAATTTGTAAAGCAAAGGACAAACTAAAACTACTCGCAGAAGGAATACAGCCCGTTAGGACGGATTGTGTGCTTGTGTTGCAAGAAAGATCAAAGAAATATGTGAGACTAATTAATACGGCAATAAAATGTCGGGTTAGTGTTAGTTACTCTACAAATGTAAATGAAACTTTGAAAGAAAACTAAACTAACTGAAAGTAAAAGAAACTAAGCATAAAGCAAACCACTAAGAAGGCGACACGAATCCCCCAAGGGGAATGGAGTGTGGGTGCTTGGAAAACCCACTTGCTTCTCTTTTATTTATTTTATTACAATAAGTTTTTAGGAGAAAGAAGACCTTTGATCCTTTAAATGTGGGATCAATGAGGTTTACAATGACTCAGAATTGAAAGGGAAAAATAGTGGGCACTTTGGAGCCTTTGGATAGCTAGATTTGTCAAAATTTGGCCATAGTTTCTCTCTTTTTTTCTTTCAACCTACTAAAAACCAGCGAGCTAACAATGTACAAATTAGTGGGTTAGTACAAGCATGTACATAAAATACACTATCTAGTAATTTACAAAAAATGGGAAAAATTTACTGATTTTGAGTACTAGAAAGGAAGTGTTAGATCTAAGCTTAAGATATCTATTAAACCACTTTCAATCTAACATGTAAACAAGCCTAAACTTCATATAATAATCTTTTAAAGAAATCTAATCTTGTAAGAAAAGCAACCAAAGAGAAAGATTGAATTTTTATGAGATGGGAGAGAAAACCCTCAAGCTCAGGCTTGAACATTGTGAAGAAGAGAAAACGCCTGTAGGACAAAAACATTAGATCCAAAGAATAGTGGTGAAGCGGAAGAAGATGCGACTGAGCTCAAAATCCTAATTCGCCTTCGATGATCTGCAAAGCTACACAACCTTTAAACAAACAAGATTAAATCTGGTATATTTTGATAAAAGAAATTTGGGAGAGCCTCAGTATAACTGACTACAGTTAGCTACTCTTAGATCTCTAATAGCAAAACATAAGTAAACAAATTGAAACTACAAATGTTTACTCTATGGGCTAGTAATAGCCTTCTAAGCTAGATAAACATCTACAATCTTGAAACAAAGAGAAGTACAACTAGCTAAATATCACCTCCATGAAGCTCAAGCATTCACAACCACGAAAATTTGCACCATATGGACTTTATTCAACAAAATATAGAAGCAACTAAGTATTACAAGAGCATAGGTTCAATCCTCCATCGTTAAATAATGGAGCAATACCTTGCTTATATAGAAACTATGACCAAGAGAGGGTGGTGCACTTGCCCAAGAGAGAGCACTTTGCTTGAGTTGGCATGGGATGGAAAAAACAAAAAAATATGCCAACTTCTAATTCATAACTCAAAACTTGCTATTTTCCTCACAAATTTCCATCTTTTTCTTGAGAGATGTGCTCCACTTGATTTAGCAAAATCGACTTGCCTTTATTTACCGAGAAAAACACTCCAAAGTGTTTTAGAAACCTTAGGAATGTTTCCACTTTACTTTGTTAACTCATAAAATTCACTTTCGGCATGTTTCTTTTATTTTATGAGTTGCCGAATTTTTCACTTTATCTATTTTTTGGGTCTTTTTTACCATTTTCGAGTAATAATTAATTTTAAAGATAAATAATTACTCGAAAACTTAGGAGAGTGGGTTTAGGGGTTAAGTGGGTGCTCTGAGTTAGAAAATGAGCACCCCCATGGCAAATTATGCCCCTAAGCCACACTTTTATGCCCTTTTGAATATTTTTAATTAACTTATTAAAAATAAGCCTAGAAAAACGAAAAAATTATAATTTCCGAAAATTAAAAAAAAACTATGGGGGATTTAGTACATGTTCATATGACTCAAAAACAATGATTAGCATGGTAATATACACTAAGTCACCTAGCTCGAATTCGTGTTTGAGTTCGACGACTTTAAAGTTCGTAAAAAATTCGACACTCAAAATTTTGGTGATAAAATTCGGCATTAAATTCGAGACACTATAAATATTAAAAATAAATAAAAAATACATGTAAATTTTTAATAAAATTTAATATGCTCATTAAATATATTATAAAAATAATATTTTATAAAAAATAAAACTTTAGAAAAATAAATAAATATGTTATAAAAATAATACTTTATAAAAATAAAAATAAAAATAGTTACTATAATCTATACCACCATTAAATTCGCCATCATTAAATTTGCCAAGAAGCATTGAACCAGTTTGGTCAATAAAAAATACATTAAAATTTGTATTAAAATTTGAAAATAATAAAATATGCATAAAACATTTTGAATCCCATTAAACACATTATAAATTTTACTATTTATTATACCATCATTAGGAACCCACGAACAAATTTGTTCATTTTCCACGAACTCGCTATCAGTTTGCCAGGAATCGGTTTGCAATGAACCAGGAAACATATATTTTTCTTTCTAGTTTGACTTTCCAATAGTGAGACTCAATAGCCACCATCGACGCAAATATCTGTTGGAGTTCCGCTCGAGGGCGTGGGATGAGATGCAAAGCACAGACTCGCGCAATTTTTTATCTCTTGGCATCTGGCTAATTAACGACATGAGATGCGTGCGGGGACAGAAATCGTGTGCAAGGCCAAAAATCCCCTGTCTAATTAGGGACATGAGATGCGTGCAGGGACAAGGTAAAAAATTCGACGAATTTAAATGATTAAAATCGTGGTCAGATAAAATTCAGCAGATTTCATGCTGTAAAAACGGCGAACGCAGTGACTTAGAATATACATTAACACAGGTTTTAATAACTTCCTAAGGTCTAACCTCCAAGACATTTACTCTAGCTTTGGGGGAGTGGGTGAAAAACTCAAAAATTATAAGTCATTAAAAAACGACGTATAATTCTCAAGGAAAAAACACCCTAGAGTAAAGTATTGATGACTAGGTCTTAATAAAGCCAAACCTTTTACATAATTTCATCATGCTAAGTCATTTATTACAATTTCCCCACAAGGTATGAACATGTAAAAATAAATAAAAAAAGGGCCATTGATTGGCCTCATGAAGTTTTGAACACATGTGATGAACAATTGATTTGTTCAAGTCTTTTATTGCTCACTGGAAATCCACCTAAGTGCAACTTAGTGGATAACATCTGGCTCCAACTGTGGGACGTGTGCTCGATCTGGTCTTCAGGCAAGGAGAGGATACGAGAACACCAAATTCTCTTGTCTATATAATCTGTAAAAACATTTCAACTTGACAAAAGAAACCTTAGTAGCACAAGTTTTATATAAAAACCAAATGAACCATAAGTTGCATTATTCAAGAATGTGAAAAAAAGCTTAACCAAATAAAATGTTATTTAGTTCCAAGTATAGAAAGTAAATGCTCACTTTGAGGAGTTTATTTTCCTACTTTAAGCATGATATAAAAAGTTAGGTAAAATCAAATATCCAATGTAACCACATAAGCATTTTATCAACTTTAGAGTTTTTTGCCTTATCTTTGGTTACCAGCCAAAGCAAAGACTTATTTTTTAGAAAGTGCAAACCTGCATGAATTCTCAAGATGGGAGGGTTGACTGGGATATCATAGGCATGTAATACATCGTCAAATTGCTTCCCAAATTGGCAAGTCCTCCCGCAGACTTCTTTTACCCAAGACTGGATAGGACTAATGTACACATATGTATCTTGAGGCAGATCCACTACTTCATCATACCCATCCAAAGGGATTATTTGTTGATACCTCTGTTTGTAAGCCCCAAGCTGCTCCAAATCATAAGGAACTTCTGCATGTAAAGACGACGACTGAGACTAATCTTCTGTTAACTGTATCCCATCTGCCCCTTCATTATACTGCTTCTCCAAATCTTCTTTACCGATACGTATGTGCGGCTCTGAATAATATAGCTTTGAATAATCAAAATGAAAATTTTGAATGCTCCTCTTCCATACCAAAACTTTCCCAAGTCTCAAGATCAACACTCCCTTCTATAGATGTATCATAGATTGGACTTCCACAAATTTCTGAATAGACACTCCCCTCACTGGACATATCATAGATGGGATTCTCAATGATATTTTCAAGTGTCTCGTAGACTGGATTTTCCATGAAAGTGCAATAGTCATCACCCCCATCAACGTCGGATATGAGAGAGTCTTCATCGCTGGCATCACATCACAAGCTATACTTGTCCTCCTCCTTATCATAATCATCTTCTTCAGAAAAAAGGTCACAAGGCAGTAAACCTTCTAAGCTTTCATCATTATACAGAGAACAAGCAGGAGTGGTATCATATACATTACTGATTTCATCATAAGTTTCATTACAAGCTTCTGTAATGGTTTCTCTTTGAGTTAGATCTAGAGTACAAATGTGATCATCATCACTGAAATAATCATGAAATGAACCCCAATCTTCAGTATTATCTATTAATGTGACATGAGGAGGGTCTTCAATAATATCCTCAATGAAGGACTCTTCATGCACAACCTCAACTGGATCATCATGGGTTTCTGAATATTGATTGTTGTATACCATGTTGATACTAGGCATCTCATGATCTTCCATGTGATATTTTCTCCAAGGAAAAAAGTATTTTAAATTAGTCTTAATGAATGACTCAATATTGAATAATTCAATATCGTTTCCATCATAATGCCACTGCCTCAAAAATATCTCAAAGAACCTTGCAAGGGAAGTAATAGATTTATCAGGAAGGCCCTCATGAAGCCAACAAGAAGCATCCTCTCGCAGAGAAGAAGCAAACATAAACAACATATGATCCTCATGACGCATGCTAAATTCACTCATACGTGAAAGGAACATCACAACGTGGAATCTGGCTGAGCGATCATTATCATGCCCTCGAAAGAAAGGAAGGGGATAAGATGTATTTTCTCCATCAAAATGATTAGGAAATCCAAGGATCTTGAAGAAATCAAAGGGAGTATATGCACAAGAGATCCGAGCAGCATTTTCTGTACTTTTAACATCCATGTCAAGAATCAATAATCATGGGCAACATCTGCTATTGAAAGAGTGGAGTTGTTGAAAAATGATCTTTTGAATTTTTACTATTGTGTGCGCTTATCTACACAAAATCAAACGCAACAAATTTATGAGATACAAGGGTTTTTATCCCTTTAGTGGAGTCTCCATGTGAAAAGAAAAATATGCATTTAATACTTTTTCACAAAAATCAATTTTTTTTTGCTTTTCTTTGTAAAACAATAAAAGCAAAAAGGTCAGTGGAGTCACCAGATGAAAATTAAAGATCTACTCTAATCACATCAAACAAAGAAAAATCAAAAAAGGTAAAAAACAAAAGTCGTACTCCAAGATTAAAAAGATTTATCCCTGGCAACGACGCCAAAAATGTTGACGCCTCTTACGCACCTAGGGTTAACACAGCAAAAATCTTCAAACCGCTTGGTGCGTCCTTAGGGGCAAGTCTTGAGTCAAGTACTGTCACTTAATCTTGACTCCTCCGTTTAGGCTTAACCCCTAACGAAGCCAAGGGGGGTAGACCCTATTAATATCACTAAGGCTTTAGGTACTTAGTTGTTTTGGATGAAAATTTGTTGTTTAGGAGTTTGAAGGTTAATATATTAATCAAGACAATCGCACAATTAAATCAACTATACAACATATATGAAATAGAATGATCACGACAAAAATCACTTTCAGCATGTTTCTTTTATTTTATGAGTTGCCGAACTTTTCACTTTATCTATTTTTTGGGTCTTTTTTACCATTTTCGAGTAATAATTAATTTTAGAGATAAATAATTACTCGAAAACTTATGAAAGTGGGTTTAGGGGTTAAGTGGGTGCTATGAGTTAAAAACTGAGCACCCCCATGGCAAATTCTGCCCCTAGGCCACACTTTTATGCCCTTCTGAATATTTTTAATTAACTTATTAAAAATAATCCTAGAAAAACGGAAAATTTAATATTTTCCGAAAATTTAAAAAAAACTATGGGGGACTTAGTACATGTTCATATGACTCAAAACAATGATTACCATGGTAATATGCATTGACACATAGGTTTTATTAACCTCCTAAGGTCTAACCACCAAGACATTTACTATAGCTTTGGAGGAGTGGGTGAAAAACTCGAAAATTATAAGTCATTAAAAAATGGCGTATAATTCTTAAGGAAAAAACACCCTAGAGTAAAGTATTGATGACTAGGTCTTAGTAAAGCCAAACCTTTTACATAATTTCATCATGCTAAGTCATTTATTACAATTTCCCCACAGGGTATGAACATGTAAAAAAAAATTTAAAAGGGCCATTGATTGGCCTGAAGTTCTAAACACATGTGATGAACAATTGATTTGTTCAAGACTTTTATTGCTCACTAAAAATCCACCTAAGTGCAACTTAGTGGATAACATCTACAGCCCATGACCACACATTACATTGCCACAGCAATCACCTACGTCCCCTACCGTCATCTCATCGTATCCAGATCATCTCATCATCACACACAGAGAGCAACCCAGATGCACACCTCATGTCCAACAGACCAACTGCATCTCCCACCCAGTGGGTACAGCCCAAGAACACCCCAGGTGCATTACGTCTCTCAACGATCAACCTGTGTCTACCAGCATGGGAGCACAACCAGGAGTACCCCAAGTGCATTACGTCCCAAGGACCACCTACGTCTTCCACCATGCGAGAACCAGCCTAGGTGCACACAAAGTGTCTTTGTGACCGGTGGACCACTCATCGTCTCCAGCATGGGTGTACAGCGAAGAGCACCCCGAGTACATTACGTCCCAAGGAACACCTGCATCTTCCACCATGCGAGAACCATCTTTAGTGCATCTGTGTCTTCCGATCTCATCACACCCTCTTTCTAGGGACCTCGATCTAGATGACACCAAGCCTCTCTCTGAAGTATTCAAACTTCACTCTGGCTAACAACTTGGTTAACACATCGGCTATCTGCTCCTCTATCGCCACATACTGAAGCTTCACTGCTCCTCTCTACACCGTATCCCAGATATAGTGATACTTGATCTCAATATGCTTCGACTTGTCATGGAACACCAGGTTCTCCGACAACTTTACGCAACTCTGGTTTTCGCAAAAGATACAAGTCGCCTCTAACTCGAGATCAAAAAAATCTAACAGTAGCTTCTGATGCCATACTGCCTCACAACTAGCCGAACAAGTTGCAACATACTCTACTTCGGTTGTACTCGACGCCACACATGACTGCTTCCTGCTAAACCAAGAGATCATATCAGATCTCAAACTGAAGCAGCATCCCGAAGTGCTCTTCCTATTTGTGGCACTGCCTGCCCAATCCAAATTGACATAACCATGCAGGTTAATCTTCTGATTCGCTTCATACTTGAGCCCATACTCAATTTTACCCTTCAGGTACCTTAGTACATGCTTTGCAGCAATCAAGTGAACATGTCTCGAATCCGTCAGGAACTCGCTCAAGGTGTTCACAGCAAAGCATATGTCTGGCCTCGTGTTCGTCAGGTACATCAACGAACCAATCATCTGTCGATACATCGTGGCATCAACTATCTATGATGCAGCATCACACAGTAGCTTCAAGTTTGATGCCATTGGTGTGGCCATTTCCTTGCAATCCATCATTCTGAACCTCTTCAGAATATCCACTGCATACTTTCCTTGACCAAGGAAGATCCCATTTGCAATCTGCCACACCTCCATGCCGAAGAAGTAATGCATCATCCCTAGGTCCTTCATCTCGAACTCTGCGACAAGCCTCCTCTTTGCATCTGTAATGAGCCCATCCTCACCTGTCAGAAATAGGTCATCTACATATAGCAGAAATATCACTGGTCTTCCACCTTCAACCTTGAAGTAAAGGTTGGAATCTGCTTTACTCTTGGTATAGCCTAAGCTCATCATGAAGTTGTCCATCATGTCGTACCACATCCTGGGTGCCTGCTTAAATCCGTACAAGGATTTCTTTAACTTGCACACATGAGTCTATCTGCCATGAGGCTTTCTTCAAGAATGTTGTCTTGACATCCATCTGGTGTACCTTCCATTTCATTATTGTACCGAATGCAAGTATAGATCTGATGGAAGTGTATCTTGCTACAGGTGCAAATGTCTCCTCGTAGTCTATGCCTTCTTTTTGGGAGAAGCCACGTGCCACAAATCTTGCCTTGTGTTTTTCAATGCTACCATCTGCAGCATGCTTAATCTTATAGATCCACTTCGAAGTTACAACAGACTTCCCTTATGGTCTCGAAACTATCTCCTAGACATCATTCTTCATAATCGACTAGTACCCCTCGATCATGGCATCCTTCCATTCTTTCTTCTATGTTGCTTCTTCGTAGTTAAAAGGTTCTTTATCAATGAAGACACACAGCAGGGCCACATAGTTGGAGTATGGTCTAGGTCTCTTGCTGTAATATCCCAACTGATATTTTTCTTTCTTTTTGTGTACTGTAGATACCTAGTAGGCTTATGTTTCAATAGAATATGAAAGCAAACCCTGATCTCTGCATGCATGCATTTGCATGCAGATCTGTGCCCTAGATAATACCGAAATGCTAGAAAGTAGGAGGAATTAATGCATGTACATACCAGTATGTAGATCTGTTGATGACGAAGAGAATGGTCCCCGCATGCAAGAATTGTGATGGAGGAATAAGGAGTCAAGCCAAATCCTCCTCCACAGGTAGTTGCGCCCTCCTCCAAAGCTATAGATGCTCCTCAATAATAAATACTCCACCGAGGAAGACCCAGATGAGGTGCAATTGGGTTATAGTGCCCTATTAGAAGTGATGGAAGCAGCATGCAGAAGTAGTGGCTCAATAGCCTACAACGAATGTATCCTCCTCCAAGAAGTCGCCCATGCAGAAAGACGTCCTCCAAATAGTGATGAATGTTGATTACTAGCTTGAAACTCAAGCTGAGAGGCCCTTCTTCTAGGGGAAGGGTGATGAGGGTGTTCTGAGAAGAATAGAAGCAGCATGCAAAAGTTCTGCCCTCTGTAGAGAAAAATGCGAATAGGTATGTCTCTGACCAAGGCGCCCACGGTATGATAGCGAACCCCTCCAATTCGATGAATAATCAATCTCTCGAAGCAACTGCTGAATAGAACCTGATGATGAAGTAGTGTTGAATCTGGATGATCCAACCTGATGATGAACTAGGGAAGATAGATTTTGTTGTCGAAATACACCAGTTAGTTGAGCATGCACTCAACCCCAACTTAGCTCGCCGAGCTCTCAAATTCATATCCTCAAATCAATAATCATATAAGTGTGTTTCTCCATTCACTTTACCTTTCTTTCATAACTTCCAACTGCGAATAACCTACTTTTGACCTAATTAGGTCACTTTAACTTCTAATTTGCAGTTGACTTGCATGCAGGTGCTTGGAGACTCAATCGGGTGCATGCATCATGAAATCATGCTCAGATGTCATGCATGTTGGTGGCCTTTGGCTCTGGTGGCCCCCATCTACCCAATGATGATATAATATTGATGCCCTAGATCTTCTTATATGGCATCAGTCCACAACTGATTCCCTAACTGTCAATGCCCGCTCGAACCTATGGGAATCATATAGGTTAGGGGGCTGGTCCTCAATGCCTTAATCTTATAGATCCACTTCGAAGTTACAACAGACTTCCTTATGGTCTCGGAACTATCTCCTAGACATCATTCTTCATAATCGACTAGTACCCCTCGATCATTGCACCCTTCCATTAATTCTTCTATGTTGCTTCTTCGTAGTTAAAAGGTTCTTTATCAATGAAGACACACAGCAGGGCCACATAGTTGGAGTATGATCTAGGTCTCTTGCTTTCTCTATGCATCCCATCTGGAGTGCCATACTTCTCTGCATCTTGTATTGTTTATCGTGCCCATGTTGGTCTTCTTTTGTAGGAGTTCTTCTCACGAAGTGGTTCTACAGGTTCTTATGGTTCTGCCATGTCATGGTCTTCATGATCTTCTGGAGTCGCTTCTTCCATTGATGTGTCTCTGACTATGGTTGCTTCAGGTTCTTCAATCTCTTCAATAGGTAGTTTTCTTAGTTTGATGTATGTTGAGTCTTTGTCAAAGGTTACATCTTTGTTGATGTCGATCTTCTTGAATACTGGGAAGTATATACAGTAGACTTTTGAAATGTCATTGTATCCCACAAATATTCCCTTCTTTCCTAAAGGATCTAGCTTGGTTCTCTCTTCCTTTGGGATGTGTATGTACACTGGGCAGCCAAATATCTTGAGATGGTTGACTTTTGGTCTCTCATCTGAGAAAGCTTTTTCGGGAGTTTTATTTCTTAATCTTCTATGAGGTGTACGGTTCTGTACATACACAATTGTCCTTGCTACTTCTGCCCATAAGTGCATTGAAAGATCTTGGTCATGTAGCATTGCTTTTTCTACTTCCATTATAGTTTTGTTCTTTCATTTTGCAACACCATTCTGTTGAGGATTGTAGGGAGTGCTCAATTCCCCCTTAATCCCAAATTCTTTTGCAAAGATCCTTGAATTCTTCTGAAGTGAATTCTCTGCCATTGTCTTACTGTAGGGTCTTGATTTTCTTCTCAGTGTAATTTTCAACCAAGGCTTTGAATTCCTTGAACTTGTTGAAGACCTCATCTTTACTTTTCAAGAGATAAATCCAAGTCTTGCAGGAAAAATCATCTATAAAAGAAACATAATATACATACCCACTTAGTGAGTTGGATGACATGGGACCGCATACATCTAAGTGGATAATCTCCAGTATTCCTTTTGTTTTGCTTTCACTGCTGGGAAACACCTTCTTTACATTCTTTCCTTGTGCACATCCCTTGAAAATGCCTTTATGTCTTGTCTGGATTTCTGGAAGTCCTGAAATCGCTTTGCTTGCAATAGGTAGTGCATGTGCAAGCCTTCTCTGTCATAGTTCACCTGGTTCCATGGAGACACGAACCAATGCTTGTTCTGGTTGTCCCTTCAACTTGTACAGGACTTCCTCTTGCTCTCCAATTATTGTTGCATCATCTATTGTCTTTCCTTTTGGCCACATTAGGACTTGGTTGTCAACAAATGCAACCCTCGTTCCTTTTCCATCTAGTGCTGAGATGGAGAGAAGAATCTTCTTTAATCCTAGAACATATAGAACATCTTTCATCTTCAAAGATTTGTCAGAGTATAGCTTGTAGGAAGCTTCTCCACTTCCTTTTATGGGGTATTGATAGTCATCCCCAAGTTTCACCTTGTGAGGTGACTCCTGCTCAGATAGATTGACGAATGATTCTTTCTATCCCGTCATGTGCCTGGATGCCCCACTGTCTACAAGCCAAATATTGCTCCCATGTGTGACAATGCCCGTGAGTGCTGAGATTAAGACATATTCTTCATCACTTGAAGAATCATCTCTTTCTTCTCTGGTTCTTTTCTTTGTTGGTTCATCCTCTTCAGCAATGTGAGCATGATGTATTTTCTTGTTGGAGGAACCTTTGTTTCTGGGACAATTTCTAGAGTAGTGTCCCTTCTCATCACATGTGTAACATCTAACACTGGATAGATCTCTTCTGGGTCTCCTTTGTCTTCTGTGATGGTGGTCCTCCCTCTTATTGTGATTTCTTCTAGTGTGAACTATGAGAGCTTGATCATCATTTGCTCCCATCTTCTCTTCTCTTGTTATTACTGAGCTTCTTCTTGAGTGCATTCTTCCCACGGTTTGTTGAAACTGGTCAACTTCTTTCTGACACATATTCCTTGAATGAATGAGCCCCATGATATTGGGAGATCATTCAAGGTGGTCATAATGATCTCTCCTTCTTCTACCTTTTCTTCAACTACTTCAAGTTGTTCATTGATTTGAGCGACCCTTGTGCAGTAGGATTGTATGGTCTTTGAGTTTAGGATCTTCACATTCTTGAGCTTGTTCCTTGATGTCATCTTCCAATTGATGTTCTTCCCTTCGAATAACTTCCTCAAGGCATCGAACACCTCCTTGGGTGTCTTCAAAGATGACACATGGGGAATGAGATGATCTTTAATAGAATCTGCAATAATTCTCTTGGCCTTGACCAAGTTCTTCTTGTGGATAGCCTTTGCTTCATCTCTCTCTGGTGCTAGAACTTCCTCACTAATATATTTGTCCAAATCATTTTCTTCAAGGACAAGAGAGATCCTATACTTCCATGCTTGGAAGTTATCAGCTCCCTCAAGCTTATCATGAAGCTTGGTGTGGTGAGTCATTTTGAAATGAAAACCTCAAATGGAAATAACAGAGATTTTAGGTCTTACCAATTTGAGATGCCCAACCTGGTTTTGGAGTTGGCTGGCCTAGGGATTGTTAGAGAAACCCTAACTTTCCAAAGCAGGAATTTCAAACTTCTGATTGGAAAGAGGCGCCTATTCAAGGTGAGTTGCCCAATGTACTCCTTTTTCCAAATTGATGGAGGAAAATCCCAAAAGCTTGATGCCCTAGTTTTCTCCTGGCACTAGTGTCAGGCCCTCAGGGTCAAAAATGAAAATTCTTCAAACTTGATTATGCTTCCTCCAAAAAAATGCGCCCTCCCAGGGCGAATTTGCCTAGCCCTCTTTTTCTGATGATCTATGGAGAGAAGACCTTGAACTAGGAAGCCCTAGTTTTTGCAGCTGCATAATGCCTTCTTTCAGAGTGGCTCTGATACCATGTTAAAGTTGGCACTTTAATTCAATTATGTTAGATCTTTACACTGAAAGATAGACAAGCACAGCAATACACGAGAACACAAAGATTTTCCTCGGGGAAACCATAAAGGAAAAAACCTTGCAAACTTCCTCAGAATAGTTCTGTCACTAAGTACAATGTCAAACCAAGATAGAATACCTAGAGAAAGATATCTTCGACAGCTTCTTTCTTCTTCTCACACTAGTGCACTATTCTCTCTCTCTCGCTTAGCGAACTTGAGTGAGTGAGTGTATGTATAAATGAGGGACGGCGCCTCCCTATTTATGCCCTTCAAGTGACTGACCTAAAACCTCACTAGGACGACCTCCTAACCTAACAAGGTTGACTTGTCTCTTGGGAGACTCAAAATACATTTTACATTGTATCTTCTGGGGACTGTTGCCCCCACTTACAACGGAGGTTTTACCTTTGGGCGCGCACGGGAGTATTAGCCGCGTTAAGGGCGCTCCCACTCTTGTTAATGAAAAACAGTTCCAGGGCCTCTGCGGTGTAGAAACCCCAAACATAATAATGACATCCCCAAATGGAGGAAAAATAGCTCTAACGGAAGTAAAATAAAATACAATAATAAGATACAACAGAATATCTTTCGAAGTTACATTTACAACATGTTGTTAGATGTGTGGGTAGGTCTAAAGGTACCCAAGAGATTCTTGGGGGTTCTCACACATTCCTTAGAAGAGCGCATGTCCTACAATTGGAGCCAATTGTTACACCTCATAGTGCCTGAAGCATTCCTTCCAAATATACCAAAGTGAGGGGTTTCTTTTTCTTTTGTAAAGGCCAAGTTTTAGGGGCTATATTATGTAGAGTGTTGAATTTGGGGCTAAATACCCCTGATCAAGTCATGGCAGGTTCGCTTGGTTTTCATTCCAACAAGGGTTGGCTTATTGGCATTGTCAATTGCATCTTAATGGGCGAAAGTCCCCCATCTTGTTAAGTCGTTTGGGCCCTGGGTAGGCGTTCAATGCTTCTTAAAATGGGTCCATTAGAACACATGGCCACACTCATATTTTGCTTTGTAGAGGTGATTGCACGTGAAAGGGTTGTCATACCCAATTTAGCACACCTCATTTTTCCCACTTGGACCTATTATTTTGATGGAAAACCCCTCCTCCTAGTTTCTAAAGCCATGACATCGTTCCTTGAAGAAGAACCTACATTGTTAGAAAGGAGGATGTTGAGGAACAAGCATTTGTTGGGGTTATTTGGGGCATGGCGCCCTCCTTTTGGCACACCTTGCACTTGGTGGGGCCTAGATGCACATCTTTATTCTTATTTTATGCCATTGTATGGTTTAGTCTCGACTCTCCAGTTTGTGGATGCACTAACCTTAAATTTTATAATTTGTCATTAACTTTGTAGGCTCAAATTTGTAAAAGGATGAGGGTCGTCTCATATAAATAAGACAACCTCACCTCATTGTAAATCATTGAAAAGTATTCAAATTATGTATTCTTTTCTTTTCCTATTGGTTTATTGGAGCATTTGAGCTAGTGCGCACCTTTCTCTTGGATGTCTTTTCTCTTGCATGAAGGATGAATGAAAGAATTTATGGGGTTTGATTGTCACGTGCTAAGTGGATGCTAAGAATAGTTGTAGCAACTAGTGCTCAAGGGTGACCTAAGATGCATTTTCCTTGCTCATTCTTCATTAATGTTGGCACGTTTATTTCCTAACCCTAGTTTAACATCACTCTTAAAATGCTTTGGACTAAGGTAGGGTTTGTTTGCTAGCGTTTTGTCTACTGGCTTGAGAAGACCTTCCTACCAAGGAGCTCTCCATTGTTCTAATGGACCTTAGAATTCTCTATTTGCCTTAATTAGGGTTTCGCTACCTAACCCTAGAGGTTGCTAGCTTTGCCTTAATTGCAAGTATTGGAAACCATCTTAAGAAGAGGGGCGTTAGCCTCGATCTGTCATAGCCCTAGGATTTGAGACAAGAATCTAATACCCTATCCTTCAACTCTCTTCTTTTTTATCAAATTTTACATGTTTTATTTTATTTTATGCATATAAATATTTTACAACTGAAAAAGGCCCTAAAAATCTAAATAAATTCAAAAATCCGAAAATAGTTGTGATTTAGTGTTTTTGGTCCACCTTAAACTTTTGCCCTAGGGTTTTATCCACAAACCCTTGAAAGTGTCCTCTTTGAGGAAGCGCATTGGGATTCATGAAACACTTGTAATTCATGAATTAGAGGAGATATGGTATTTTTGGCTTACAATCTAGCTTTTCTCTAGTCCAATTGTCCTCTTTTCCTTGAGGGCACACTCTTTGGAGTGGTTGCCTTGGAAGTGTGACATTTGTAATACCCCCAATTTTGACTTGGAATGTATTTAATCAAAATGATGTAAATGATGTAAATGATGTAAATATGCTAGTATGGATTCCTATAGTGGAGCTCAAGGCTAATGCCCGACTAGTGAATGGCTAGGCATGTATAATGTATGTATTTTTATTTTGACCATATGGTTGGCTTATCATGCCAATTCGAAATGTATGTAAATATTATGTTGGAAATTAATAAAATGGTCCAAGATGGTCGTGTAAAGAGCACTGGAAGGGCTATGACTCCACCAGAGGAGAAGAGAAAAGGGGGCCTATGGGGAAACTAAATCCTTTGTTGCCAAGTGTCAACCTTAGAACTCATCCAAAATTCTGCCATGTGCTTTGAATGAGCCTATTACCTTCTCTTGACTGTTAAACCCAATCGTTGAATGCATGTGTGAGGTTGATGGGGAAAGTCACTTTATGTAGTTATTGAAGCATGGGGGTGGTGACAATTTTGTCAGTTGTCAAGAGTCCTTTTGTTCTATGGTCAGAAGCTATGTCAGTTGTCTTTTCACCCTTATCTCATTTCTCTTGGAGTCAACACTCAATCTATCACTCTCATGCAGATTTCCACACTACATAGAGTTCCTATTGCTAATCATGACCATTACCAAATGGTGTTTAACCCAGAATTTCAGATCTAGAGACAGAGTTGCAATTTTGAAAGAAAAAATAGATGGTTGTCGGTAAGCATAGAGGTTGGGCAAGCTAGGAACCCTTTCCCATTGAGTTTTGCTACTTTTGGATGCTTGAGAAGCCATGAATTAGTTGCAGGAGATTCTCCAATAGCATAGAGTAGGTTGGACTCTTACTAGACACACTGGTAAGCACTGTAAGGGTTGTATTTTCTGAGGGAACTATGGATCAGTGAAGGGAGAGGCCTTCCTTGTGTTGTGTGAAGCAGTTGGAAGGAGTGCCATGGTTGTGATGGCTTAGGGAGATCCTTGTAGAGCTCTAAATGAGCTTTTGGCTAAGCATAGTGAGTAGAACGGGATGTGGGCTAAGAGAGAGAAGCATGTAGGTGTTTCCTTCGCCCTAGTGGCCTCATAGCCCTACTTGGGGGTGCCCTCTCAGCAAAAATATTATATGCTAGATAGAAAGCCTACGGTTGGGTGGAAAATCACTCTTACACAGCCACTTGCTTGGATTTTCTTGTTAAAGATAAGTATTCTTTTGTATTTGAATATGAGATGTTTTAATTGACTCCTATAATGATTAAGCTTGCATATGCATGCTAGATGTGTGTAACTGTAGATCTTTATTTCAGTTGTGTATTTTCATTTACGCATCTGCACGCACCATTTATACGTTAAGAATTCGTAATTATGGATATGGGGTGAATTTTAGAAACCCGAGTTTAGTTAATGTCCCCTTCTGTTGGGTGGATTGAGGGATAGGGACATGACAACATTGGCTTGGGAGACATGAAATTGCCTCAAAAGGCGTGATAATATCTGGGATTTGTGATAAAGTGAATAACTCCATTTATATGTGATTGTTATGTCTTAATTTGATATTGTTTGACTCCGATAAGGCACTAATAATAGCTATTAAAGTTTCTTGGAAGGTATTTGTGGTTTATTGGTGATTGCTGGTACCTTTCATTGGTTAGGGTCTCCTCTTGGGTTTAAAATTACCCAAAGTGTAGAGAGGTTATATTCTAGTAACAGTGGGTTTAACTCTCTCTCGAGCATATCATCACTAGCACTAGGTCTACATAGACTGATTTGCAAAGAGGTTCTAGTTTGAGCAGTAATAGTGCAAACACCTCCTACTCCTTTATTTGCTAGTTAAATAAAACTTACTACCTATATGACTTGTTAATGCACGACCTACCATGCCCAAGATTGGCAACTGAATTGGTTGTTAAACTAGCACAACTATGGATTCCCGACCCAACATGTCACTACCGGAAGGATATCCTCTTTTAGTCTTCTTAGACCCAACAATAAACGAGCATAGACTAACCAAGGGAGAGACCCTAGCCAAACTTTTTCTAAGGCTGAAAAATGACATATATATCCCCAAATACCGACCTAGCTATATTTTTATGTTAATGTGCCTACTTAAGATATTCAATGAAGTATAAAAGACACAATTTAGTATTAAATTATCAATACTATATAATAACTGATATAAAGAAAGTACTTGCAAAATGAAATAGATAAATGGACTTAAAAAGTAAAAATCCCAAACCAAGGCTTTATAAGTCACAGGGATTATCAAAATTGTTGTAACTCTTTGATCTATGTGTAAGGTCCAACAATGATGCTCGACCCAATCTCTCAAAAAAGCACTAACCAAGGAGGATCGATTGAATCCTTGGCCACGCCACCCAACTACACAAATATGTGAAGAGTAATCTTCCCAATGTAATGTTCCCAAAAGTGACATGCATGCAAACCGTAAAGTGACATGCATGCAAACCCTAAAAGTGATATGCATGCAAACCCTAAAAATGACATGCAAACCCTAAAAGTGGCATGCATGACATCTACGCATTATTTAATGATGCATGCACCCAATTAAGTCTCCATGCGCATGCATGCAAGTCAGCTGCAAATTAGAAGTTAAAGTGACCTAATTAGGTCAAAAGTTTGGGTTTTCGCAGTTGAAAGTTATAAAAGAAAGATAAAGTGAATGGAGACTTTACTTTTGGATTATCATTATTTTGGAGCTCTTGAGAAGCAACACAGCGTGCGGCCACAGCAGTTGGGGTTGAAGACAACGTCTTTGGCTAACAAGATTTCGGCAGTGAGACATCTGCCCTAGTCTCCTTCCGGATAAACCATCCAGGTTTGTCACCTTATCTATTGCATTCATCATTATTCAGTATTCCAGTATAAGTCCAAAGGTTATTACAGATTCATCCGTACAGTTGGGGGCATTTAGCTAGGAAAACCCCAGTCATTCACCAGGACTCTGGATCACTATATTTCTTCTGCATGCGGCCTGCATCCTCACTGATAGGTTCACTCCACTGCATTGGGTGATTATCAGCTATCAGATTGTCCATCCAGGGAAACTAGCAGCAGTTTTCAGGGTTGTGGGGGCGTGAGCAGCAGACTGGGAGATCAATTCACTAGGGCATCTGGGAGGTCAAAACCCTTGCATGCTTCGACCATCCTCTCCGGCACTGGCATACCTTCCTTCCAACTTATTTCCAGCTGAAACTGACCATCCCTTCAACAAAAACGTCACACTTGTTTGATTCAGCCATCCGAGGGTATTGCAGCAAAAACAAGGTTATTTCTTCACCAGCTCAGCTCATCTTGCATGCATATTCTCTTTGGAGCATATTCATCCGACTTATCAGTGGTAAGTGTTCATTCTATCCTATAAAACCCTAACCCTAATTTCAGCTATAAAATAGGGAAATTTTGCATGGCAGTTTGCATGCCCGGCTATTTCAGTAAATTTGCATAGAAATAGAAAATATCAGTATTTGGGATATTACAGTGGTATCAGAGCATGATCCTTGTCAGCTGTGGGCACATAGCAATTGAATAAAAGTGCATATTGATGCATGCATGTACATGCAAATGCATGTCAGTGAAGTTGGTGAAGTGCATGTCAGAACAAAGGTTTTTCTTTGCCAGCTTGTGAGAACATGAAGACAATGAGAAGGATCTTGACTGGAAATTGGCAGAGGTTAGCAGTACTTCAACACTTGCCTCGATATCAGGAGTATCTAGCCTTGGGTGATGAGGTATGTGCAGCATTGTCCTTCCAAGATTATTACACCATCAAGTTCGGGAGCCAGCCCAAGGATTTGGATGAGGATCTCCTTAAAGGGATAGTTAGGTGAGTGAAGGAAGATGGGATCATGTTCAGACGCTCTCTCTTGCCATATGACAGTTTGGACCATAAGGAATCAGAGATTGCACCCTTGAGTCTTCTGGATGAGCACAAGGTAGAAGAGAAGGCAGAAGAGGAACCTCAGTTAGATTCACAGGAACGAGTGAAGAGGCATGACACAGAGAGGATTGATTCTATACATGCCGAGCAGTATGGAGGTTATGAGCCACATCTTGTGGAGGGACCATTAATGGTCCAGGTTGTAGATGCAAATGTGTTGATGCGAGACATATTCCAGGGACTAGCCGATAGTGACAGGGACGCATCCCTTATTTTCTGAAATGGGTATAGTATAGATGTGTGGGATCCTGGTTCAGATGACACCAGTCGAGTGAGTGCCCAAGAGGATATCGCAACCTACACAGGATGCAGGACAATTGTGACCCATGAGGGCATGAGTAGCACTCATGGTTTGAGGGGAGAGCCTCCAACAATGATTCTACATGAGCACTCAAAATTGCAGGTGACTGAGGAGAGATCTGACACAAAGGATTTGGATCAGGTATGGGATCACGAGTTGCCTTTATGGGTTAGTGGTTTAACCATGGAGGAGGTAGTTGAGCACATCCCTTGTGGACCAGCCAACAAGGAAGTGTATCCATACAGAGATTGGGTAGACAGGTATATGACGGAGATGGAGACACCGAGGTTTACAGGCTCAGTTGGCATAAGTGGAGTTGCTATGGAGGAGAGGGCCAACCTTCTCTTCCAGGAGTTTTTTCGAGGGATGCTTAGGTTTGGAGGCATGAAGGAGCAGTCTTCTGAGGAGTTTTGTGCAACTTATGATTGCTTGGATCATTAAGGGCATTCAGATGGATTTTGGTATCAGTCAAAGGGTTGTTTGGGATCCCGATATCAAGGGGTCAATTCATGATTGGGTGGCAAGGAGGCATGAGGTGGTCCAGTGGTTTAATTGGGATCCTGGTATTGGTGTCTGGATGCATTTTTTAGTTGACAGTTGTCGATTGCTTAAGGACAAGCAATCTTTGGCGAGGGAGGACTGTAATGTTCCCAAAAGTGACATGCATGCAAACCCTAAAAGTGACATGCATGCAAACCCTAAAAGTGATATGCATGCAAACCCTAAAAGTGACATGCATGACATCTAAGCATTATTTAATGATGTATGCACCCAATTAAGTCTCCATGCGCATGCATGCAAGTCAACTGCAAATTAGAAATTAAAGTGACCTAATTAGGTCAAAAGTTAGGGTTTTCACAGTTGAAAGTTATTAAAGAAAGATAAAGTGAATGGAGACTTTACTTTTTCGATTATTATTATTTTGGAGCTCTTGAGAAGCAGCACAGCGTGCGGCCACAGCAGTTGGGGTTGGAGACGGCGTCTTCAGCTAATGGGATTTCGGCAGTGAGACATCTGCCTTAGTCTCCTTCAGAATAAACCATCCAGGTTTGTCACCATATCTATTGCATTCATCATTATTCAGTATTCCAGTATAAGTCCGAAGGTTATTGCAGATTCATCGATACAGCTGGGGGCATTTAGCTGGGAAAACCCTAGTCATTCACCAGGACTCTGGATCACTATATTTCTTCCGCATGTGGTCGGCATCCTCACTGATAGGATCACTCTACTGCATTGGGTGATTATCATCTATCAGATTGTCCATTTGGGGCAACTAGTAGCAATTTACAAGGTTGTGGGGGCGTGAGCAGCAGACTGGGAGATCAATTCGCTAGGGCATCTAGGAGGTCAAAACCCTTGCATGCTCCGACCATCCTCTCCGACACTGGCATACCTTCCTTCCGACTTATTTCCAACTGAAAATGACCATCCCTTCAGCAAAAACGTCACACTTGTTTGATTCAGCCATCCGAGGGTATTGCAGCAGAAACAAGGTTATTTCTTCACCAGCTCAGCTCATCTTGCATGCATATTCTCTGTGGAGCACATTTAGCCGGCTTATCAATGGTAAGTGTTCATTCTATCCTGCAAACCCTAACCCTAATTTCAGCTAAAAAATAGGAAAATTTTGCATGGCAATTTGCATGCCCGGCTATTTCAATAAAATTGCATAGAAATAGAAAATATCAGGATTTGGGATATTACACCCGAATACTATTTTCGATGCACTACAACAACAACAAGGATGAAAGGTTGGTTCCAAGATTCCTATAGGTTGTGTTGCCGCCTAATTCGCACTTCGGGTCATGTGGCAAAAATATTCAAGCCACTGGGTGCGACCGTTTAGGCAAACTCCTAACGAAGCCAAGGGGGGTAGACCCTATAAGTTACTAAGGTTGATTAGGCTTTAGAAGGTGGTCTGTGATTAATTAAGTTGTTTAGGAGTTTTTGTAAAACGACACAAGAGATTGCAATAACAATTAAGACAACAGCATGAGAAATATAAATATTCAACACATTTGTGAATTAAAAGAAACTGCTTATATGATAAAAACAAAAAACCAGCGTTGAAATGGATTGTTGTTGGAGTGTTGTATGTGTTGCAATTATTCTTGGTCAATTTTAAGTTTGTGAATTAATGAATAGATTACAAAGGAGGGGAATTCCCGATATACCACGAAGGTACAAGGAATATGTCCAGACTCACTAAGTGTGGTAGCACACCAGGAAATGTGGATTGAATGGAGTCACAGGGGGATGTCCAACACTACACCAACAAGGATGTAGCCAGACGAGGCCCCGTGGTCACTTTTCAGTTGTTCCCGCTTCCTCTGTACAATTTACCCACACAAAACAAAATGCAAAGCTGGATTTCCGTTGTGGGGAGGTTAATTGAAAATGAATCTAAATTAAACTAGTCACCCATGTTGCTTTTGATGCTTCCAACTGATCGGTCAAACCACAGCGGTGCAAAGCATACACAGCGAAGGCCTTGTTAATTTTAAGGATTTTTTAACAAGGTTTGTTTTTTATTAAATCCCCAAGAGTCTCTTTCAGGTTGTAAACCCTGATCGGGAAAGCAAGGGGATGTAAGTTACCGTAAAAAAAATAAAAGATAGTACAAATCAAATCAATGTTATTTAATTAATCTTACCACGCATCTCTTTCCCCTTTTGGGTAACTCAGGAAGTCATGGGGTTAGAAGTTGTATTACTTTGCAAAAAATACAACCTAAAACAACAAAGAAAATAGTACCAACTATACTAGAAAATGCATAAACATGAAAACAGACACCGACACGAATCCCCCAAGTGGGGATGGAGGGTGGGCTCTGAGGAGCCTACTCAAAACTTTATTAACTTTTTACAACAATGGGAGAAATGCACTTTGTTCCTTCTACTTTGGATCCAAAGGCTTACAATTTATTGAGAAATTTAATTTTTATGCAAGGGGGAGCTCCATTGGTCTTCCTTTTGCTCAATTTTGCGAAAATTCGCCAGACTTTCCTCCTCTTTTATCATAAACCTGCAAAAAACAGCCAAGAAACATCAATAGAAAATGCCCCAAAACACTTTTAGAGTGCTTTGGGAAAACCTACCAAAATTCGCCAAAAAATTCTTAGTAAAAAGTTGAATAAAACTAAGTAAAAGCAACTGAAAAAATGAGCTAGAAAGCTATTTTTCCAAGGTCTTTGTTTGTTTCGTAAGTAAAGCAAACAAATCAAAGCACTTAGATGCTAGATCTGAAGCTTAAATTCGAAAGCTAACTTACTAATCAAGAATTCTAATTTTATGAGGCAGATGACTTCAAGCAAGAAAACTTAGTAATCTAGATCTACACTAGAAAATTATTCTTCTTTGCAACCTAGCTAGATTTGTAAAGGAAAAGCAATTATGATCTACTAATGCAAATAAACATTTGATTCTAGATCTACTATTGCTTTTCAACAAAATGACGAGATAATATAAAAAATAAGGAGAAGGAGAAACAGGATGCTTGGAGAACAAGATGATCTTTGAGGCTTCGCTTTTGGGGCACCGAGGGACTTTATTTGTAAACAAAAGATGTTAGAAACTAAATAGATCAAGCAAGATCTTCTAAGTCTCCAGCTAAGATAACCTGCGTGTCACACAACTTACAAACCAAGATCAAACCCAGTAGCATAGAAATCCATATGAAGATATGCATAAACAAATGAAATATCCGATTAGATCTCTAGGAATCCATACAAAATAAACTAAAGCAGTAAACAAACGGTTTAATTTACCTTGCAAAACTAATATCAAGCCTTCAAGCAAGCTAGATTTAATACTTAGAAACAAGATGGATCCAACAAAGACTATCTCCACAAAGCATAGTGATAATTCATTCACTCAACACAGAGCCACACAATATGACCTCCAAAGACTCTTTATTTCAAATGAATACAATGCGCAAGCTCTTCCTAGTACATTCCAACTAACTTGAAAGGGAGAGAAGCATGCTTTATTTATAGCAAAAAGGGACCCGGGAGGGCACCACCAACACTAGCAGAAGAACTCTAGAGAAGAGAGAGATTCATGGGATTGACTGGGAGCTTAACTGAAGTGATTCCATGGAGGAGGCGCCACCTCCCATGAGGTAGATGACCTCCTCCACCAACCAAGCCACCTCACCCAATCTAATTCGCAACTCCAAATTGCATGTGCCAATTTCCCTCATGCTACCACCATCCGTACGAATGTATGACGTGAGCTAGATCTTGTTTTAATGGTAAGTGAAACAATTAAAAGGTGACATCCATTATAAATGGTGAGTCACACTCATGTTATCCACTCGCTAATCAAAAGCGTGGGCCGCACTCCACTCCTTGAAACATTCGTATGGGTCATGGCATGAGTTCAAACTTTGGATAAATGTAATGGTAAGTAAAACAATTTAAAGTGACGCTCCCTCCTTAGCACAAGTCGCCAACATGGGGACCACCATGCCCATCACCACTTAACCATTAAAAAATCACTTTTTGACTTTTCCACTATTTTGACTTATCCCAAAATGATGCACTTTTAGCATTTAAGTGTCATTTTGATGCTCTGATAGCAAAAATGACCATAAGTGACTTTTTTTATCAACCGGAGTGTATGAAAAGTGGATCCCGAGGTAAAGAGTATGCTCTGAGTGTCAAAACGAGCATCCCCATGCCAAATTCTACCTTCGGATCAAGATTTTATGCCATTTACAAGTTTTTTAATTAAACCATTAAAAATGGCTTAAAAACGGTAAAAAACAAAAAAATTCTCGGAATCGGACAAAACTCTAGTGGGACATAGCACATGTCCATATGACTCAATTTGAATGCCTAGCATGTTTATAAACATTAACACTTAGGCTCTAATAACCCCCTAAGGCCTAACCACCAAAACAATTACCCCAACTTTGGAGGTGTGAGTGAAAAACTCAGAAATTATTAGTCGTTTGTTCAACAACAAATAATCACCAAGGGAAAAAAACACTTTGGGCTAGTGGGCTTGATATCTAAGTCTTAGAAGCTGAGTATTTTACAAATTGACCATGCTAGCACATTTTTTACAATCTCCAAAAGGGGGTATGAACATGTGTTACAAAAATTTTAAAGGGGCCAAGAAGGCCTGATGGAATTCTGAGCTCAGAGTTTGAACAAGTACTTTGTTCATCTTTGTCGGCTCACTTGAAAGTCCGAGTGAGTGCAACTCAGGCGGTAATAGGTTGGTTCCAAGATTCCCAGATATACTCAAGGTACGTGGGTCCAAGTCCGTGCTTGCTATTGTCTAATGCAGTACTATTCCACTAAGGATACTACAACGGAGTCAGAGGGGTTGTCCAACATCTTGCACCTAAAGGAGATGCAAGGAAACGTGTCCCAACAATGGTCACTATACTAGTAGGGATCCCCTAGACCATAGTTTTGCCTAACAACAACCCCTAAATATCTGTATAGACATCGGAACATGTCTTCTACCCAAATAAAACCCAATTGTCGATTTGAGTACAATGAGCACAATATGATATATATATCTGTTATGAGACTTCAATGTACCATTACGCATTCACCATTTATAGCATTGAAATGAAAAGTTCTAGCATGTAAAAGATAATATCAATGTTATAACAATGCTAACAAGTATCCAATAGCCTCCACAAAATCCAAACTCGAACTCTAGATTCCCAAAGGCAATCACCTTCACTATGATCAACAAAACTTATCAACCCCTGGAATGACATTAACAATATATAGTTCATGTATTCTTAGGAAGTAGCATATTATGGCAATGATTTCTAAATTCAAGTCATTTCATCAATGCATTATCCACATAAGCATTAGAAGTCATAGTAAGGACAACGATTTGCAATTATATAAATTACTATCAACCACTTTACTTATATGTCAATCATCATACACTCATCCAATGACAGCGATAACAAAGATAAGTAGCTTCAATCCCAATCCAGTCGACTTGTAAACATTTATATAACTTGAAATGAAAAATGTGCATTAGTGAGAACTTCTTAGTATTCAATTCTTACTTTTTTACTTGGCATTCCATCTAACCATGAGCTCACTTAAAGATTATTATCAAGATTATCTTAGCATCCAATATTAGATCATTAGTATACCATCCAGTTAAAATTATAATCTTAAGTAAATTCTTCAATCAAGTACCAATTTAGTTTATTATGAAGTCAAATCATATACCAAAGATTAGGAACACCATACAGTAGTAAACGATATGATGATGTTTAGTGAGTGAAAAAGTACTTGTGCCCACTAAACAGTCCCAAATGTTGTATAGTTGTAGCTCACATACTAATGTATTGAAACCCCAAATAATTGACCAATAAGGGACTGTGAAATAGGGATCAGATCTGCCCCTTTGGTGAGAGATGTTGAGCTACAGAAATGATATATTGGACAGCATAAAAGACACCAACCAGATCTGGCATTAAACAGTAAAGTGAGGACAGAGGCAAGAGTTTTCAAAATGTGATATGCAAAATTAATCAAACCTTGGAGCAAGCAACTCAGCAGTAAACGAGTTGCTCAATGTGACGTCATTTAGATGCTATATAATTTCCTCTAAATCAGATCTCGGACAGTGATATTTATTGCATTGGATTATCAATGGTTTAGCATGAAGCTTGTGTCAAACAAGAAGTTTCAAAAGAGGCCGAATGCACCATATAGGAGAGTTTTAAGTGCTTGGAAAGGAAATATGTCAAATGAACAGCAGTAAGAGTTGGTGATTATATATGTCAAGAAATAACCACAACCTTATACAAATTTATTATTACCAAAGTGCCAAATGGAGAGGACCAAATTGAGCAATATGACTGAATTCACCTTGGTAAAAGTTTGATTACTAAGCAAAATATCCAAGGAAATATATCAAGGTGTAAGTGTAGATGTCAAACTCAGATCTGGCTTGCTAGTAGGATGCCAGTATCAAGCAATGGTTATGTTATGATGCAAAAAGAACCTTCAATCCTTAGATCAAATTCCTGTTGTCAAAGTGCCCAATGAGGAGGTCGGATTGACAAAGTATGGCAGCCATCTTAGAGGGCCGAATTCACCTAGTCAAGAGGTTTATTCACTTAGCAAAACGTACTAGTAAACATACCAGGGTATATGTATGAAACTCCCAAACTCACAACCTAAGTCACCTGGTTCGAATTCGTGTTCGGGTTCGGCGACTTTGAAGTTCGTAAAAACTTTGGCAATCACACTTTTGGTGATAAAATTTGGCATTAAATTCGAGAGACTATACAATTTAAAAATAATAATAATAATACATCAAAATTTTTAATAAAAGTCAAAATACATCAACATTTTTAATCAAATTCAAAATAATCAAAAATTTTAATAAAATTTAATATGCTTAGTTAACACATTACAAAATAAAACTAGTTACTATACCATCAATAATCGAACTAGTTTGCCACGAACCCACATCCCACAACCAATTTGCTCATTTTTTCATCCACCCACAAACTAGTTTGTCACAAACCCACTAACCGTCGAACAATTAGGAGGCTTCGAGTTTAACTTTCGAATGTCGAGACTCAAGAGAGAGCCTGAAAATATCAGCACGACCATCGACAATAAGATCTCTTGCAGTCCCGGTCAAGGGCATTGGGCGAAGCACAACTCACGCACATTTTTATTTCTTGCGAATTAACAGCAGGAGGTGCAGGGACGGGGTAGTCGTGCCCGCAAGATCTGTCGTAGTTTTATTCGAGGGCATCTAGCGAAGAACAACTCATGCGAAGAGGGCAAATACGAAGTTTCATTGTTCCTATGTGAACAAAAAACACAGGTTGAGGACAGATACGAAGTTTCATTGTTCCTATGTGAACAAAAAACGCAGGCTTGTGGGCTAGGTTAAATTAAAAGGATTAAATTCGGCGATTTTATATGATTACATTCATTCTCCGATAAAATTCGGCCATTTTCAATTTTCAAGCTTGAAAATCAACGAATGCAGTGACTTAGCTCACAAGTCACCCAGATAAACAGCAGTAAGGGCAAGTGTTATCTTCACGAATCAATAGTTATGTATGCCAAAAGGAGTTTCAAACTTATCAAAGCAATTTACTATTATCCAAATGACAATAGGGACGTCGGATTTGTTAGAAGGCCTAGCAACAAATCATTGACCTAGATTTAGGAACAAGGCCTAGTGTTATGAAAAATCCCAATCATAGAGAGCATGTGAAGGGGTGGCCTTCACATAAGATTGGCATCAACGCAAATCTTACCTTCAACACTAAAAATGAGAAAAGAAAATAGCATACAAGGGTCATATTTTCAATGAAATTTTCACTTGGAAAAAAGAAATTTAAACAACTAGAGGATTATTTAAAATGGGTTGGTTATAAAAGGGAAAACAGCATTTAGGGTTTGAAGATTCGTCCAATGACGTAAAATGTTTCCTTCTTTTTAAAGCTTCTTCCACAAGTTATTCCAAGTACCTACACAATAAAGAGAAGATTAGAAAATTTTAATTGATGGAGAAAATTTAAACTATACAAAAGTAAAAGAAATTAAAACCCTAGACTAGTGCCTTGTAAAGATTATTTCTTGGGCATGTGGAGTCATTTAAGCACAAAAATCCAATAAATTGGTTGATGAAGCTTCAAGGGAGGGCGTGGATACTCAAACCCTCTCCTTGTCTACATGAGACAACCCAATGATCCTTTGCTCCGACTCCCTCTTGGTCACAAGTAACATCAAGAAAACAGTCTAGAGATTCCAAGAAACTCAAGAAGTTGTTAGTGAAAACCATGGTGATCAAAATTCTAACTTAAACAAGTGTGGTTGCAGCAAACAAATGAAATAAGCAAGGAAAATGAACATACTAGGCAAGGTTGCAGCAATCACCTAGTTATTTACCATGATTAAACAATATCACCATAAATCACCTCATATTAGTGAAGTCCATCCAATAAACGTCAACATCCCATCACCATATGCTTGCACAATAAAAATTACAAGAACAAAAGTTCAGAAATTCTATTTCATAGCCAAAAAATCTCTCTTTGCAAAAGAAAATTGCCCTCTTTATATAGACTAGTCACTAGAGGGGTCGATTTCCCTTCTGGAGAAGAGTTCTAGAGTTACAAGAGTTTGTTGGGTGATGATCATCCCAAGGAGGGTGGTTGCTAGATCAATGATCTAGCACCACTCCTCTTACAATAATATAATGCCACAATAGCCAAGTTGCTAGGGTTTGAGGACGCCTCCTTAGCTTGAAATGTCAACAATGAATAAACAATATTGTCCTCATCAAACAAGAGGAAAATACCATGGGTGGTCTTAGAAAACCATAGATTGTTTCCATGATCCAAGCAGTAGTTAGATCCCTCCTTGATGAAGTCGTTGGCTCAATGAGGGCCCCTACCTTAGTTGTTGAAGAAAAATAATAAAATATCCAGATACCATGGGGCCCTCTCATAACAAGAGGAGAAATACCATAGGTTGTTTTGGAACACCATGTGTTGTTTCATCATTCCACTCTTTCACTTCAACAACCATCATGAGAAATTGGTCCAAGCCACACGATTTGGACCAAGGCGGGCATCCCAATCCTTTAGAAGCAAGATCAAGGAATGGGACATAATCTTGAAGTGATTTTTGCCTTTTTCATATCCCAAGATGCCTCAATTTAAGTGCCAAGTTGCCAACTCATAAATATTATCCTCCACGTGTGCCAAGGGCCCTTTTTAGCAAGACATCCTAGGCTACTTAGGCTTGAAAAAATTTTAAAAAATAAAAAAATGCAATGTCAACTTGAAATTAGACTTCCAAGTGCAAGTTTAACCTTCAAATGAACTATTAAACACAACTTAGAAATTTTTTAATGAAAAACCTTACGTGTGCACTTAATTAATCCATATTAAGCCTGAATTTCCACTATAAAACCCCAACCGACTAGAAAACTACTTAAATGGACAACATTGGGCTAGGAGAAGGTTGATCTGTGTAGTATGCCCGCTTAAGAGCCCAAAAGGACCAAAACCTTGTCAAGATAATGGTTGCTTCACTTCCATGCACGTTCATTACATTTCCAGCCTGCTCACTAAGACTATGGAGAGGAGCCCTAGTAAGATTTGGCCAAACTGTATATAGGAACTAAAATGCAAAGGTTGGAGGGTGTGGAAGGGCGAATTGGGTGCCCAAATCTACCCCCATATCTTCAAATTCATTATTACCTTCTCATACACGACCATGAAAATCAGCACCTATTACACTAAAGAGAAGCCCACCAACTTTTTGGAAGTCAATATCTTGAGGAAGTAATGATCATTTTGGCTTCACTTGCCTAGATAAAAGACCAAATGGGTATCCAAATATGCTTTTGCATCATAAATTTTTTTGTAAATCTTCAAATATGGAAAACCCACATTTCAAACCCCAAAGGCCTGATACACATGCTCTAAAACACTGAGAAACTACAAATATCTTGGCAATTATTTCATGGCATCTGAATGTAGATGTACTAGAGTGATAAATGTCCCTAATGGACTAGCAGCAAAGGGTGTCCATGTGAAAAAATACATAGCAGACATAATTAACCATCGTAGTTGACTCTTCATATAACTAGTCATGTATACATGATGATATATCTACACCATAAGTATCTTCAAACAAGTTTTTAAGAAACGAGATTTACAAAATAACCCGATCCTAAAACAAAATTCAAGTATTTGAAAGGACAAGTTTCTTCAATGGTGTGAATTGTATGGACAACCATGATAAGACAAGTGAAACTATTGATGATCTAAGGTGACTATGATGACTCAAGATTTGAGAAGAAAGGGGTAACTGTGATCTCCATCACTTCGGCAAACATTAGGGAAGTGTCTCACAAATGGGTGATTATGTAGTGAGATAATCCCCCACCTAACCACTAGCAATCAAACTTCCCCCATTTGACTTTGACTTTTTATTCCAGCTCCTTCTTGGACTTGATCTTCTAGGGCAAGTCTTCATTTGATTTCTTGGACTCTTCAATCTTGTACTTCTTTTATTTCTAAGGACCTTGGCTTTGATTTTTCATTTAGAGGCCTTCTTCATTGGCAAGCTTTTGTACTTGCTTCTTCATTTGATTTGACTTTCTTTGTTTAACTTGGCCTTCAACTTTAACTTTGACTTTGCAAGTACAAGGAGTCCTTGACTGGGAGCTTTTTCATATCAGCCTTGATTTAGTTTTCGAGCATAATGAAGGGAAGGACTTTCATGCCAGCAATCTAGGAGGATCATTGCTCCACGACAACTCTTTATGCTTGATAAACAGTCCACCACAGGAATTTAACAAGCATGCTTCCTAAATCGTAACAAGACAGCTGCAACACAACATTACCTAAAACACTAGGGAAAATTGGGAAGCCTATGTGATGAAGGGGTCACAGAGGGGAGATCAAGAGTACAATTTCATAAGACCAAGGATGCAAACCAAATTCATGGAGTGAAATGGATGGATGGATGGCCAAAATATGGACCAAAATAAGGGGCACAAGTCCTTGCAAGACACCTAAATATTATCTAGATTCGATGGTACATAAGTAAATCAAGGATCTACTACCTTCATAAACTTGAAAGTGTGATACCTCTAGCTATACTCATCAGATGATTAATACAGCAACTAAACCATATAAATATTTAGTACATGATTATATCATCATCATTATCTTAGCATTGGCAAATCATCAACAACATAGGCATATTGTGGTCATCACATATCATTTGTTTTCTGGAGGGGGAGGGCTAAGAGCAACAAAGATAAGCCTCAGAATTCTAGCTAGCATCATGCCTCTGAAAAGCAAAAAATTGTCTAGGAAAAGGGGTTCCCCACAAAGTGTGGCATAACATGACCTTCATCATCAAAATAATGCTCAGGAATGAGAACATCTGCACACTATAGGCAACTAACTTATTTTCATTTTTTGACAAATACACTAGATCCCCTGAGGGACCCTCCGAACACAAAGAGGCCATTCTTATTCTTCTGTTCTCCAAGTTAACGCCCTTGAGAGAATTCCAAAACTAGGATCTCATACAAACACTAAAACCTAAAGCATTTCACCTTCAATTCTTGTAATTTTAGGGATTGTGAAAAAATGGCTTTACTTTCATCTTCAAAATTTCAGTCTCAAATTTAGCCAACCAAAGTTTAAGACTTTGCATTAGTATCCCATTTGTTGTTATGGAGGTTTCAACCTCTCTTTCTTCCCAAACAATTGTTGGATTGCCCACATGGCATTGTATGGGAGTGGAATACCATACTCACGTTTTTGGGGAACCCTAACTTTGTTAGCCCTAAACAACCACTGCAAATTCAAGTGGGACTCGCTTATGCTCTTTACCTAGTGTCCCTTCTCATCAAAGCATTCCTTTAGATTTGGTTGTTCCAACTATTCTGCCTTCCCTTCTCGCTCAGACGTAGCAAACCCTTCTTGGCTCTTTTTCTAGCACAAATTGAGTCCAATTTCAGCAACCAACCCCCATGTGGTGATACACATCAATCCAAGTGCCTCTCATCCAAGCACCTAGGTCCTAGCCCTCCAGCATCTAGACTCCTTTTGGTAAAGCCCTATCAGGTCTCTTCAAAGTCAGACAATGATCCCCATTCCCAACAGCCCCAAGTTCAAAAAATGGCTTGGATCTAGCACCCTGGTCATTCAGGGTAGAGTCTTGACACATACACAACAATTCCCTTCAGCGCATTATCATGTGCAAACCCCACGTCCTTTTCAATGAACTACATATTTGTTGCAGCAACTGAATGTGCAGCGCCCTCAATATGGTGGCTGGCATTCCTTCAGAATTGGTTGCTCCACCTTTTCTGCCTTCCCTTCTCACTCAGAGGTAGCAAACCCTTCTTAGCCCTTGTCTCTAGCACCAATTGAATCCAATTTCAGCAACCAATCCTCATGTGGTGAAACACATCAATCCAAGTACCTCTTGTCCAAGCACCTAGCCCTCCAGCATCTAGCCTGCTTTTGGCAAAGACCTGTTAGGTCTCTTCAAAGTTCAGACAATGATCCTGATTCCCAACAGCCCCAAGTTCAACTTATGGCCTGGGATCTAGCACCCAAGTCGTTCAGGGTACAGTCTTGACTCACCCATAAAACAATTCCCTTCGGTGCATTATCATGAGCAAACCCCACCTCCTTTTCAATGAACTACATATCTGTCACAGCAACTGAATGTGTAGCTCCCTCACTATGGTGGTTGACAAAATCCTTATCATGCACCTTTACCATGTGCCCTTTGTTGATTCCTAACAGCGTACACAAATTATCCCAGAATTTGTTGGCACCCCACACACTTACGGAAACTTGGTTCTTTCCTTTGCCTTAATATGCCCAGGCTCACTAGGGCTCTTGGCAGGACACTGCCACGCATATTGATGGTTTACATTAACTTGTGCGGAGTTCGATGTTCAAAAGTGGTTCTGTAATTCCTTAAAGCAGCAGCACATGAGTGATTCCATTCCTTAATCTAAGGTTCCATTTATGTCTTTCAATAACTACTTGATTATTTTCTAAAATATTTTAAGGCTACAAGACCTTTCAACACAAGTGTAAGGACTCTTGTGACCTTCGAGCAGGGACATAGTGAATATAAGTTTGATTTTGCCATAGATGGTGAGCCACAGGTCCTGCATGTGCCCAACCTTTCGCCAACAATCAACTCCTTGAATTGCTTGTGAATGTGCTCCAGCCTAAAGGATCTTATAGAGTTATTGGGCAATATCCTATACCATATGAGGATGTTGTCAAGATGATAACCATTTTATATAGGGGTTAAAATTGGTGACTTTCTAGTCGAGAGTGGCACCATGGACCTTGGATCAAAAGTTAGCGCGGTCCTGGTCATGTTGGTTCATAGTCTCCGCATCAGGGGACTTTGAATTGCCAGATGGGTTTGCTATTCGATAGGTTTAAGTTTACCAGTTGGATACAATTGATCTGATTCACACACTGGCAAAAAGTTCAGAAGTGGCAATTCTCGACCATTATTTTGACTTGTATCTTAATTAACCATGTCAGCATGGCATCGGTATTATTTATTCTTATTCAATCGTCCTTCCAGACAACTCACATTTCGTCTCTTCTTCTGTTGTTCTCCTCTCCACTCTTTGACAATATTTCTCGGACACATGTGCAACAGAAACCTATGAGATTATTCGGAAACAGCCACAGGTTTTCAGTGCTATGCTTGCTCTAACACTAAACCCTAAACGCCAACTCAATAATCTGCAAGCCAATTATGAAATATTAAGATACTTACACAGCAGCAGCGGTAGAGAGCCATCTGAGAAAAGTCGTGTCTCGAACATAAGCCTCAAACATAGGCACCGCTTGTACGGCTGAATCACTTGCTGGTGCTGGTGCCGTCGCTGCCATTTCTGTACAATTTAGAAGCTCTCAAACGATGTCCATGTCCAGTGGTTTCATATGACAGGAATTCATCGATTCTTTGCGTGTCTCTATCCCAAAATTCAAACCCAAACCGATCACTTTCTCTTTACTAGTTTCCCAAATCTATTATTTCGGAATTGTACACTGAAACACTCATTAGAACAATCTACTGTCACAATCGTTCCATTAAGTTTTATATATATTAATTTTTGTTGGAATTCTCGTTGTCCCAATCATTTCCTTAAGTTATCAATATATATCTTTTATTATATATCTAATTTTCAATTCTAATGTTGTCGCAATCATTTCCTTAAGTTATAAATATATATCTTTTATTATATCTCTAATTTTCAATTCTAATGAGAATATTACTAACATTTGCACGAGAAGTGTAAAGGAAAGTCGAGATGGTAAAAATATTGAGTCTTTTTGCAACTGAATTTTTCTAACTTACCTTGAGAGACTGGAAATTACATTTTAATAATACTTATGTGTGTGCTATTAACTCGACTTACAACTCAGTTTTTACCTTAAGACATTTTTTGGAGGTTTCTCGAAGTTTGTTTTACGCTTTGCGATTTCCAATGTTTGGATCCCGAAAGTCCTATAATTTTCAATAAGGAAATGTTCCTTTCTCGAATTATGATTTCTGATATCTGGGTATGAAAAGTTTTATGATATTTGCGATTTTTCGATTTTGGATCGCGGAAGTCGGCAATATTGCTTTTCGGATTGCAGAAATCGGAAAACTCACAAGTTTGTTGGTCAAATATTTACTTCGTGATTTGCGGAAAATGAAACATTTCGGTTTTGTTAAAGTCATTTGGTGTTTCCCCGATTTTTGATTTCCGACTATTCACTTATAGGATATCGGCAATATTGCTTTCGATTTATGATTTATCTTCCTTACCGATTTCTGAGTATCAGAAACCGGAAGTTTCACTTTAGATAGAATTGAAGGTTTCTTTCTCGATTTCCGATTTCCGATTCTCCGGAACTCGGAAACCGAAAGCACCACAATTTTTTCGACTGAATGTTTGTTCCCCGATTCCCAATTCCGCAAATCAAAAAGTTAAAACCACGAAAAGTAAATTTTGCCAAATTTTATATCCTATGTTGCTGCCTTAATCTCGTTCGTCTATCCATACAAAATCTACGGTGCAGAGTCTCTTGGTCGTTTGAGTTGGGTTTTTAAAGATTCGAACTTACGATTAATTTGTACCATTGTTACTCATGCTTTTTCACTCTGCTCAGGGTTTTTTACTGTGCATTTCATGTGTCCCAGCGCCCGGAGTTGTGACTTTGTGAGCGTTTCCACCTGTAAGTTTCACCCTCTAATTGTTTTTTCTGGTAATTTTGAACTCACGTCGTTTTTAGACATGGTTGCTAAAATTCAATCAGAGAAGGCATCTGCCACAACCAGGAATACCAGATCTAAAACGGCTCTTCAAGAGCAGAAAAACAAAGATCCGAATGTCGGTGTTTTCACTGACACTAGTGGGCATGTGTTTGACACCTCATATCTGGACTGGTCCAGAATTTATGTTATTTTTGACATTGATGACTTTTCCTGTGTTGCTCGTGACCAACCTACCTACCTCTAGATACGCAATTCTCAGCTCCATTGCATTGCTTCTAGACCTGCATTTATGCCTTACACGGACCCTGTTAAGTGGGCATTGGACCACGTAGACCCTAATGCTTCATTCCATTTGGATGTGTTTGCTATGGCTTACACTTTGGCAACCCCCAAGCAACTTCTCTAGTCGAAATTTGGGATTAGTTTCTTGGTTTAGAGAGCCCTTCTTGTTGTTGGCTACCATGTTTTGCAGGTTATATGGCTCACCAAATTGTTCCTCATTCAAAGCGCAATGGGTCCCTATGGTGAACCATATCCTACTTACACGTGATTCCTTCAACTAGGCGCAAATTCTGTTGTGCAATTTGCGGGACGAAATTGAAAAATATGAGAAAACCCCGGCCAACCGCAAACCATCTTTCTATATGTCAGGATTCGTAATGGATGCATTATGCGCGTCTATTTCTTTCCTGGCCCTAAATTGGAATTGGAGCAACAAATCTCCATCGGTTCATATATATTGCGCTGATATGTGGGAAGATTTGTCTCCCTTCTGCCTCTATGATTATTTCTCAAAAGGAAGATTTGCCTATGTCTGATTCTTTTACATCACTCACCTTTACCTCTGCTTCTACTCCTATGAATATCGCCCCCCCCCCCCCTCAGCATAGACATTCCTTTAAACCAAACCCAAACTGATCCCGTGGTTACCGTCCACCACCAGAGCATTTCATCATCTGAAGTGATGACAGATTTTGTAGAAGATGTAGTGGTATCCATGGGAAAATATTATTGGAGTAAAAAGGATAAATATGTGGTTAAAAGGGGAGCTAAGAAAGTCAGAGAAGGCTCAACCAAACATGTACCTTCTCTTGGTTAGTCCATTTGGAAGGAAGACACAAGTGATATCCAGCAAGGGGCAGTGGAAACAGCAGCCATAGGAGTTTTCCTTGGAGATAATTTTAACTTAGTTTCACAATTAAGTTTGGCTCTTGGTGAAAAAGAGAAGGAATTGCAGAAGGCCAAACAGGACTTAGCAGAAGCAGAATAGAGGCATGAACAAGAAATCGAACAGTTGAAACGAGAACATGAAGACAGAGTACAACAATGGAAAAACAAAGCTGACCAACTCAAGCACTAGCTTGGGAATGCAGATGTTCTGAATCGGCAATAAGCAGAGCAAATTGCTCTCATCAATCAACAGCTGAAAGATGCTCATCTAGTGTCAAAAGCCTCCTCTTTTCTGGATCTGACACCTGAGGATTTCAAACTGGTACTCTGTAAATTACACCAAGAGTTCTGATAGGCTATGATAGATTTGTATACTTGTTTTGATGAGATGCAAGGGTTGTACGACAAGTTGAGCAAGCATTCTGAAACCCTTGAGGATCACCATTATCGGATGAGAAGAGCATCCACTGCTTTAGAGCAAGTAACATGTTGGAAAAAGCATATTAAGGAAAGACCTGATGGCTTGTCTATCTTAGACAAGTTACAGGTCAAAAGAACTGAAGTTTCCATAGAGACGCGGGAGGGTATCTGCAATTCAGTTGAAGCTCTAATCAATGCAGGACAAACGGTTTGTGAACAGAGCTGGTCAGATTCAAAGAATTTGCTAACCTATTTGAGTTTACCTGTTCTGGATCTTATCAATGAGGCACCTTCACCTAAACTTCATTTGGAACAAGTGGAAAAGCATTTTGATGATTCCAAAGAGTTGATCCAACAAATCAGTTAGCTCGTTGTGCAAGAAATCGAGAAATGGATCGAAGCTCCCCATGCTTCAACGGTTCGGATATAGTTGTTCATCAAAGAATGGAAGAAAATGAGAGAGGAGGATATTTCCTCCCAAATTTGCAAGACCGAAATTCAGTTGAGGAATGCTCATTTTTATGAAGTCGATGACATTATGGACCTATTTGCCAAGTGGCATTCCGCCCTTGGCCAAACCTAGAAACTATTTGATTGTGTAATTCCACGTTTTGGGAATATTTTCTTTTCTTGTAAGTTTGTAATCTTAGTTAAAGAGAGATAGACATTGTGTTATTTGGACTTTCTTGTACTTCTTTGCAATTTGTGTGTCTTTAACACTTTGGATAGTGTTCTTTGCAATTTTATTTGTTAAGTTGTTATAAAGTAAGTTGAAAGAAGAAATCTTGATTTGCATGTTTGCACATTAATTGGTTGTTTTATTTCATTTGTTATATCATGCAATAGTTCTATCTTGAATTCATTAGTCATCATGTTTAAGTGTTCTTATACAGTTAGTTTGGAGTCAGTTATTTTTCAATCTTTTTCAGTTTATTTAAAGAGAAAAGCGGAAGTCGACAAGAAATAAATTAAAAAATCCAAAATCCGACATTTCGGATTCCGAAAATCCTATGTTTTCCAATAAGGAACATTCTATGTTTCGATTTGCGATTCCCCGATTTTTTATTTCGAACATTTCAGATTCTAGAAATCGTATGTTTTGCAATAAGGAACACCCTATGTTCTGATATCTGATTCCCCAATTTCTGATTTGCGACATTTCGGATCTCAGAAGTTTTGTCTTTTCAAATAAAGAAATGTCGAAGTTCCTATTTCTAATTTTTGACCTCTAGGTATCGGAAACTGAAAAACTTCGGTTTTGTTAAAGTTGTTTGGTGTTTCAGGATTTATTCTATCTGTTCGTATTTTGTCCGCGTAACTTCTTCCTCCGCTAAGTCCATCCTTATAAACTCTCTCTGCTTTATTTTTTATCAGGCTAGCTCTAAATTTGACAAGATTTTGGCCTCTAAATTGGTATGATTTGTGGAGACTGATGTTAGCCTGCATATTTGTATGTTAAGAAATGAAACCCCTTTTACCTATGTCTTTTTCAATCTTCCAAACTTGGTTTCATGTCGTATATCGACCTGGTCAAGTGGGCAGTTGACGATGCAAGCCCTAAACAACGATTTTTCACTGACCAGTACAATTCCTGCAAATCGAATCAATTTCAAGGGTTATTTATAACCTAAATTTTATAAATATTATAAACTAAAAATATTCATAATATATATAATGTGTTTTTAATTTGTTTATATATATTGGAAATTATATGACTTTATTTTATTTAGAGAAATCAGTTAAAAAGTCTTTTAAAATTTAATCATTTTAAAGAATAATAAATTTTAATTTATACAGTAAATTTTTTAAGAAACATTTTTTTCTAATTGTGTTGGATTTATATTTTTCTTGAGCATGGTATATGAAGTTTATAGATTGAAGTTTAAATATGTTTCTAATAAATATGAAGTTTTACCCCGGATGTGGATGATGAGATTCAACTTGGCAAGGATGGAACGGACAGGGCTATTGTGGAAGAACCGTGTTCTACTTGTCATCCCATCAGATTGCTACCTATCCTACACTCATTACGCATTAATGAAGCGGGTCTTGATCTCCAGCCTGCCCAAGTTGGTCATCAGTTGAGTTTTAATGCTGGGATCACAGTTGATTCGGTAGTCACGTCCATCATGAAGAGTGGCGCCTCCACTGCTATAGCAGCAGCAGGTCCCATTGGTGAGTTTAGGTACATCACGGTCATGATTAAAATTTGCGGTTGTTATATCCCATGATCTGGCAGGGACCCAAGAAGGCGGAATGGAGTTGATCAGTTAAATACACATTCTGAAAATGCTCAGGCTTTATTCTTTCTGTTCGTATTCTTTCTGTGTAACTTCTTCATCCGCCAAGTCCATAACAATTTTCTTATGCACGCGATCGCTACGGTGGTTAGTACGGCTAATCCTCTTTGTCCCCTTCCATTTCCTCTAAGACGACATTAATTAGTCCCTCTCGACGAAGCTCTGTCAATGCGTATCGGCTTCAATGGAGGACACCGTTGCTACTCAGGTAAGGCATGATTTGACTCGGCCTTCATTTCATTATCTGGTTACAGTGCAATTTCGCTTGGTCAAGGACTGGAAGTGGTACAACAATCTTTTCTCCCCATTAATTGTTATCGTGCCTCCTGTTGGTTTTAGTGTGGTCATGAACCTTTCTACTTCATTATGTTAGGATATTTCTTGGCTAGTTGCTTGGGTGTGGCTTTTGTTTATTATCTTTCTCTTGTTGTTCAAGTTGTTCCACTATGCTTTGATCTAGGGGCACTCTTGTTCTTCCCAGATTTTGTTGCAAAACCCGTTATGTCTGCCTTTGTTGGGTTATGTTCTGCATCTGAACCATCATACTATGTCCAAGCAGCATGGCACGTCTCAACATGCTAGGAGTGGTCGCAGTCGTGCGCAACGAGGGGCACATGTGACAAAGGTAGATGGTTATAACAATGAGATTTCTCCGCAGGTTCGCTCTATAATAGAGGACTGGGAAACCAGGCTGGTAAATGACAACCTTACTTGTGATATTGATGGTGGAAGCCCCAACCACTATTGGATCATGAAAAATATAATGGGCTCGTTGATGGAGTAAATTCTAGACACATGGAACCATACTCTCTTGGCAATTTCACAGGCAAAGGCCAAAATGGTGGAATTAGATGTGGTCATCACCCATAGAGATGTCATGGCCATCAGTAAAATATTATCCCTAGGACTTGACTCCTTGAATGATGGAGGTAGTGATAGTGTCTATATGGCTCCATCTGGTTCAATGAATGTCGGCCCAACTCCTACCATGGCTCCTGCATCTACAGTGCCTCTTCCGATTCCAACCACAATTACCCAGCTTTCCAAATGAGTTTGTGAATCTGATGCTTTTGTAGGCAAACTGGATCTCCTGCTGTTGAATCCCAATGTACCATCTTCATACGAGGAACTCTTTGGGCCTTTTCCTATCATTGAGGAAACGTAGGACACGCAGGACCCGGCTGTCACTACCAGTGGTGCTAACCCAGGAGCTTGTTTATGTTATGTTTCTGTCTATATCGCTTCCTTTTGTTTACTTCTAAGTTTATGTTGTTTTTTAGTTTTCAAGGTCTCTTCATAAATATTCCTTCATAGTAATTTTGTACGTAGCCCCCCATATATCACATGGGTTATTGTGGCTCTTTTGAATATCTCTGTAATTTGTTTAAACTTTACCTAGGTATTTATTTAAACTTTTGAATATCTCTTTTGAAAAAATGTATTTATTTAATTTACATACTATTTTACTGCAACTGATGAATGGTTATTGATTCCTAATACTAATTTGTCAATTAGTATCATCAAAGGATAGTTTTGTAACTTTATTTAATTGGAATATGAGTTTTCCCAGTTTGATCGAGTTTTGTTTGTATTTTTACTATTATTCTTGTTACACATTTAGAAATAGTAGTCTCCCCACTCATTACATTTCGAATTTTCATAATGATGTCCATTTTTTATTTTAATTAATATGTGTTTGATATGCTTTGAAGGATTTTATATGTTACTGATTCTAATCACCCTTATTATATCCAAAACTATATATAGTATAAAGAGTGGTGTCCTACACTGAATTAAATAAATTTAAACAGAGGTATTTCAAAAAGTCTTAAACTTATTTATGGAAATTGTGAAGGTGTTTAAATTGTTTAAGCTAAACATTTTTAAATGAAAACTTACAACTGTACTTAAGAAAAGATTTAAGAAAAATTACTGAGTTGCTCGATTCTAATCCATTCATATATGTCAATTGGCATATTGGCATATTTCCTACTTAAAAAGTATGTAATGTATTAGAGAAAGATGTTAAGAGACCAGCGAAAAGTTGAAATTAAAGTGCGCAACTGAAACTTCGGAAATAAAAAGTCTGGGAAAGTTTGGATTTGGCGTTTCAGGCTTCCGCATTCCACACAATGAAAATCGAAAATCAGAATGAAAAATATTTGAACTAAAAACGTATCGAAATTGTGCATTCTGCATGTTGTTGTTTGGAAAGTGAATGAAAATAAATTTGCAAAGAAAAACATTAAAGCTCGGATTTTGGTGGGAGGAAACCGGCAGTCGGAAAGCACAAAATGTTAAATGCAAATATGTAAATTTTGATTTTTGATTTCTGCTTTCTGATTTATTCAAAGCGAAAAGTGGAAGTTGGCAAGAAAGAAATTAAAAATCCGGAATTCAACATTTCGGATTCCAGAAATCCTATGTTTTGCAATAAGGAACATCCTATGTTCCGATTTTTGTTTCCCTGATTTCCTATTTCAGACATTTCAAATTCTAGAAATCCTATGTTTTCCAATAAGGAACACTCTATGTTCTAATTTCTGAAACCTTTAATCCAGAGACTAGATGCATTCTTCATCATCATAGACAGGCTTCAAACTATCAATTGATTATATACGGACTTGATGATTTGGGCTTTTAGTTTTTAAATTCATACGGATATAAATGATGTAAGGATTTAGAGTTATCTGAATTTGAACGAAATTGAAGCAGTGAAACAGGACAAACTCCAAATCCAATTGTCATCATTGGCAAAGTCAATCAATAAATATAAGCCAAAAAACATTATAGCTCTTTCTATTGCCATCGATAGCCAAAAAACAAAGATTTACAAAAAAAACCAAGCCCTCCCATTTCTGGGAAAACAAGCTTGCAGATCAGACTGGCAGTCTCCCTCGAAAGCAAACAAGACTGAACTAGAATGATTAGGAATTCTTCACAAGTCTCAGAAAAGATTCTTAAATGAAAACATAAAAAGTAACCATTAACAGTAGTAGTTTTTAAAACAAACAAAGAGTAAAACAAAGATTGAGAGAATAACATGGTCAATCATATAATTGATCATGAGGCTTGATCTTGATGCCCAGTCTCCTAGAGAACTCAAGCTGATTGTCTAAAATCATATGCAGGATGAGCATGATTTTGTCCTACTGAAGAAGAATTTCTCCATGGTGCTCATCTTTTTTCGCTAAAGTTTTTCATAGGATAAACTTCTGCGACCATTGCAGCTCTAGGGATTTATGATACAGAGAGAGCCTTCCGATGGAGGTGCCAGGACCGGAGAGTAAATCCTTAAATTTATTTTTTATCTCCTCAGGAAACAAGCAAATGCCTTCCGATTGCACCTCTCTCTCAACATTCTAGGTTTTGGCTTGCATTGACTCAAGAATCTCCCGTTTATAACGTTTTCTCTTTTCCACAATAATTTTCTGGAAACGGAGGGGCAGACTGATAGGATTTGGCTTGCTATCCCCCTGGAGGGGAAGAAACAAAGTGGGAGTTTTTGCAGCAAGGCATGATAACATGTGAGACGGCTATGAGCAAGAGCCGAAAAAAAGCAGTTTAATCAAGAAGTTGATCGCTAATGCTATAAAGAAATAACATAAACATAACAAAACATATAATAAACATAACATTTTCATTATATTATGATATCACATTGGATTATTTCATTTAAAAACCTCACTACTAAACTGCCATGATATATAAATCTATGAAGAACAACATTTATATATCCGACGATGCTGCTGGAAATAAAGGTTTAAGATAAATTAAAATGGACAGGATAGATGGCATCTCAGAATTGAAAGATATGTTGTTTGGGGCGCGCGATAATGATGATCGCTTAATGTCTAAGCAATAGGATATTAATATAGGTTTTATATGCAATATGGTACAGAAGTAGGGGTACTCAAAACAAGGGCATATCCATACCATCATAAGAAGGGATTGATGAGGTGACAAATGTCAAGTCCACACACTATGAGATAACTTGAGGCTGATAACAAGTGAGGGTGACGGTCACTTCTGCGATTAATATGATGACATTATAGCAGAAAGGAGCGGCATTATGATGACGTTAAGATATTTGAGTACGTTTAAGTGACCTTTCGCGTCCTCCAAGAGATGAGGGAATTATACACAGATCACATTAATCCCAAGATATAGATATACTACATCATGAGAATCTCAAACTCATAATAACATTTCGTAAGACTTAGTCAATAAATAGGGCCTCTTACTGAGGAAAATATCATTTGGCCCTCATTTATGGTTTTTTATGTGCATAAAAACTTGACCCGTGAGTGTCATTATTTCCCCTCTCATGGTTGTCGAAGAAAAAATTCTCAACATGGTGATATCAAAGGCCAAAATGGGAGGAGATGGGAAGATAAGTTCGGAGTCCTACCGCCGATGCAGGGGCTATAGTTTCTGGAGTGACGTGGGATTGGTGAATGAGAATGTTGCCAATTCTGATCTAGAGAAACAACTAAGTGGACTGCAACCAATTGCAGATATGAGAAAAGATGCAAAAGTTATCTACGCCTAAACAAATAATTTAATGTTGCTGCATTGTTAGGGGTTATTCAACATTTTGACTTGTAACTGGTGCTTCAGAGTTTGGAATATGAAGGAATGAGCAATTTCACATTTTGTCATTTCATCTCTTGTTTCCTACCTTGCTTGTATTATGAAAATATTGATTATTGAGGCATTTTGTTCTTTTTTAGCTTGTCCAACATTGTCATTGTGTATAAAGCACTCATGTCTAACATCAGTCTCCGAAATTATAATTTTTTTATTTTTGAAGAGAAATTATAACTTTACATTTCTAGGAAGGGCTAGAACCCTTTGGAAGGGGCAAGAAGGGTTCAAATTTGAACGATGTATAGGAGCCAGGAGTTCATTTGCTTGTGATCAAGGCATTCAATTAATTGTATATCCATTTGACACTTTATTTCCTATTGAAGTTATCACTTATTTATCAAATATATTTCGATGTCTTACTTTGATTTTCTTTTGCAAAAGTTCATGAATATACAAAGTATTTGACCCATTCTAGTTATGTCAAAACTAAAAAAAGTAGTAATTTATTTTCTTTGAAAATACTGAGGTGACATGACTCAAAAGGTCTAGAGTTCACACGATCTACTATATACCAAGGTTAACAAAGTACTAGTAAATAGTGCCTCATAGGGTATTAGGCTGCCAAATTTAGAGGTAGACTGATAAAAAAGAATGCAGAGCGAGCTTATAAGGATGGACTTAGCGAAGGAAGAAGTTACGCAGAAAGAATATGAATAGACATAATAAATCCTGAAACACCAAACCGAAGTTTTTCAGTTTCTGATACCTGGAGGTCAAAAATCGGAAAGAGGAACTTCGACATTTCTTTATTTGAAAAGACAAAATTCCAAGATCCAAAATGTCGCAAATCGGAAATTGGGGAACTTGTCATGGTTTGAAAGGCCAAAGATCCTTTATAAGTTATTCCGTAAGATCCACAAAGGACTAAGTGAAGATGAGTTAACTAACCAATATAACTAAGTACTAAGTAACTTGTGTGAACATATGCCCATTACAATAAATAGGATATGGATAATCTCTCATTCAACTCAACCCTCCATATTTAGATGAAAAACGTCCTTGCTTTCATTATATTCTTCAGTAGATGTTTATATTATATTTTGATCATATTGGTAAGATGATATTGAACTCTTCAATCATTTTGAAAAAGAAACTGTATTAAAAGAAAGCTAGACATTGGAAATTTTTTAACCATTACTGTATAAAGACACTAATCATCATGGAATACTCACCCGTCTTGTGGATCGTATAGATGCTTCATGCACATGTTTTTCAAAAAATATGCTTTGATTTTCAAAATTACAACATAAACATCCACTAAACATCTACTGAAGAATTTTTTTTTTACGGCTACCAAAACTTTCATTTACAAGATTCGACACAGAAAGAACTCCAATGTTAAGATTTCAAACAAAACTTTCGAATTCTGATGCTACTGTCACGGAATTATACGACTACGATATATAATTTTCAGGATTATCAAGAAACATACCACCATTTTGCTCCGGCCCTAAAACATTGTCAAAATGCTTGAAACTTGTATTCGATATTTGATAAATTGATTATCAATTTTACCGAATACACACACACACACACACACACACACATATAAAATATGAATACGAATACACACACAGACACATATATACGAATACATATATATATCTCAATAATGAATACCGAAGAAGGACATATGTTTCTGGGTTTCGATATCCAAAATATCGGGAATCCACTACAAAAAAACCGTGTGATTAGTGTCTCTTTTAGCTTCCTTTTTAACGTCCACTATCACTTTTAGTGTATTTTTCATCATTTTTTGGACAAAGTGGACGCTTTTCGACGAGATGGCGCTTTTAATGGCATTATTAGCGTCTCTTTTTAAAAGTTGGCACTATTTTGGATGCTAATTAACGTCCCAATTAGCATCCCAAATAGCCTCCCAGTTAGCGTCCCAATCAACGTCCCAATTAGCATCCCAATTAGTGTCCCTTTTAAAAGTTGGCGCTATTTTGGATGCTAATTAGCATCCCAATTAACATCCCAAATAGCTTCCCAATTAGCGTCCCAATCAATGTCCCAATTAGCATCCCAATTAGTGTCCCTTTTTAAAAGTTGGCGCTATTTTGGATGCTAATTAGCATCCCAAATAATTTCCCAATTATCATCCCAATTAGCATCCCAATTAGAATCCCAATTAGTGTCCCAATTAGCATCCCACTTAGCATCCCAATTATTGTCCCTTTTTAAAAGTTGGCGCTATTTTGGACGATAATTAGCATCCCAATTAACCTCCCAATTAGCGTCCCAATTAGAATCAAAATTACCAGCCCAATTAGCATCCCAATTAACATCCCAATTAGCGTCCACAAAAGCATCCCATATAACACCAAGAATAGCTTCCAAAAAATGTCATGAATAACATAGCACCATATATTAATCCAAGGTTAGCGATAAATTGTGCCATGAATTTTGGCAGGAAATACATTCAACATAGCGTCAAGTATAGAGCCAGGAATTGCACCTAGAAAACATCCAACATAGCGTCGGGTATAGATCCAGGTATAGCACCTGGAATAATGCAAGAAATTTTGAAAGGAACCGTGCTAGGGAATGCACTAGGTTTAGAGCTAGGAATTGTGTTCATAAAACATCGGACATAACGTCGGATATATCAATGTCAATGTCAATGATCATGATTCATGTGATAGTACTTTTGGATATTGATCTATCATAGTGGCACCTAAATGATCGTAATCATGGCACTTTTGGATCTTGATTAATCCTAATGAGGGGTAAACTAGCTTAATGTCACTTAAATTGCTCTAATGGCATTTGAGTGTCCCCAACAACATTTGATAGGCCCTAATGGCATATGATCGGCCCTAACAACATGATGATGATGCATTACGATAATTATGATGGAGCATATGGATATGATTTGATAAGTATAAGACTATATCATCCATTCTTCTGAGGTAGTATGGCTCCTTGCTTGTTATTATCGCAATTATATTGATGATGACATTGATGATGACTACGACGATGACAATGATGTTGATCTATTATGATGATGATGACAATGTGGATGTGGATGTCAACGATGATTATGCATGTGGTATCACTTTTGGATCCTAATTGATTCTAATGGCACCTACATGTCTGTAACGACATCTAAACAACCCTATTATTATCGAAATGGTTGTAACGACATATAAATTACCTTAACAATTACATGACATGAATCCTAATTTCAATGAGTGATTAAGAACACTAATGGCATATACGTGACCATAATGACAATGATGATGATGATTTTGTTGGTGATGTACTTAATGTTGATGATGACGACGATGATCAAGATGATATTGATGTACCATATGGAATTGATGATGATGATGATCAAGATGATGTTGATGTACCATATGGAATTGATGATGATGATGATGATGATGACAACGTCAATGTCCACAATGATGATACATGCCATAATACTTTTGGATACTGCAAAACTTAAGATATTGGAGTTAATAACAAGTAATAGAGGTTGTAAGGTGTTGACCATAAAATTATTGTTAGTCATTGGGTTTTACATTGACTAATATGGCCATTGTGTTTAGTAGTCCCCCCATC